>CAHIKZ030000243.1:1930000-1972500 GCA_903632075.3 Acanthosepion pharaonis | reverse complement strand
CCGGGCTGTAATGCAAGTCGAGTCCGGACAAGGGTAATACCGCACAATATATGTATAAGAAAATAAAGTAACAACTCGAAAAGTTCAAATGTGTTACAAAAAGGATAACAATATTTTATATCTGGTTGCTGCCTTAACCAGGTATTGAACTCACACTATTTGGGCCCTGTCACTGGATCTAACCAACGCCTTTATCCACTGTGCCATGTGTCCTTGAGGACATCTGGGTAGGAATTTCTGGGTTTTATAAACTTATCGAAAGCACATGAAAGACTATTCTGAGGATTTAAGGGATAATTTCTATGCCATTTTCCTGGATATAAACTAAATGGCCATGCATATGTATCAAAGATATTTTAAGGCAAAAAGAAAGATAGCCTGGAACAGAAAATTCGTTGGTAGTAGTTAAAATTTGTTTCTCAAAGTAAGAAGATATCTGAATAGCGGTACAAAAGAAACGCTGCATGAGATTTGTTTTGTGGAAAAAGCGGCCAAAATATTTAACCTTACCTGACGTCAAAGACAAAAAGCTGACCAAAACGTGACTGAGACTAATGCATAATATGGCTTCAGGGTTGCCTATCGAAGGTACATGCAGAACATGTGTTATGTGTTACTACACATACTCCGATATGATACGATTTCTTTTATATTGATGTTCACCCTGTAGAGGGCACGGGGTCACTCATATTAGAGAGTTACAGGGAGGTGCAGAAGAATACAGTTGAAGAGGTTAAGATTGTGGTGATCGGGGAAGCATTCTCTTGGGAGTTGATTCTACAAGGTAGTTGTTTGTGGAACAAGCTGAATCAGTGGGACTTACATCTCACCAGGTGAATATGAAGGAAATAAGGATGATTCGCTACAATGTGCATTGCATGGCGCTATTTAACTTTGAAAATTAAGACTGGTGGAACTTTGGTGTGTATCTGAACTATCTCCATTGAAATAGCAATAGAGCAGTGAGTGGCTGGCGCCATCTTGTCTGTAGGACAGAGATTGCAAAGTGGAAAACAAGGACGCGGAGACGCTTTTGGCCTCTATCGTGAAGGCTGGGCAGCTCCTGTTCATAGACGGACGTAGTACTCCTTTTACTGCATGATCTGGCTCTTATAAAGTTAGAGGATAGGAGGAGGCGTGAGGTACTTGCAGGAGTGGTATAGTAATCCTTCCATTTTCTCAGCACCTTTAGCGATGTATTGTATATACAAGTTCCACTTGAGGTCTGGTTTGCGTTTAAGTCCAAATATACGCTTATGGCACGAGTCCACGTTGAGAGAACATGCATTCACCACGAACGGTGAAATTCTGGATCCGATTACTGAAAGGTCACTAGTTTGTAATTTGAAGCATTGAATGCGACCAACTACTTTTCCTATCACTAATCTGCCCATCATGGATTTTGGTCGCACACCCTTACATAGTTTTATCATTAGCATAGATATTAAAATATGATCGGTGTATACTCTTTGGTAGATCATTTATATATAGGAGGAAAAGGGTTAGGCCGACAACCGAACATTGGGGGATTACCGGGTTGAACTCAGAACTAGGAGGATTTGCCATTAACAACTACCTGTTAGGAAGGATCTACCCGTCAGGAAGGACTTTATAACCGCAAAGACACTTCCAGTGGCTCCATAGCGAGAGAACTTGAGCAGTAAACCCATATACCACACCTTGTAAAAGGCTTTTTGAGATATCTAATGTGACCGCCCTTCGATGTATTTGTTGTCAAGTGACACACCATTTCTGAGTAATTGCAATTAGGTTATCTGAATTTCTTTAAAAACAGAAAATAGTAATGTATAAATGTAATAACAGACATCTCAAGTGTCACTGAATACTGAATAATCTTATCATGGATAAAGAAGAATCATAAGGCAATTGAAATGGGGATCTACATTTGAGCATCAACTAAGTAGCTTCACTTCCTTGCACAGAATTTGTCGACATTGAACGCATTAGAATAATAAAGAAGTGCTGCAACGGGTAACACACGTAGTAGCCCCTGGTATGACGATGCGTGAAATCATCACTTAATTGCTGTTATTCTAAGGTTTACCCTGGCCAGGGTTGATAGCACCTGTTAGGGTCCCTTGCTATGGGTAAAGTGTGAACCCACAAACAAGAACAGACACTATTTTATACTAAAAATACTAGTAATTCATTTTTATATAAAACACATTACTAACAAATACATATAGTAAAATGATCAGTACATTTCATCTGGAGTTTAAGGCATACAATTACATTCAAAATATATTTAGCAGAAGCCATAAAATTGCTCAATTTCAACATTAAAGAGACCATAGAGATTGATACGTCCATAAAACTTACTACCATTTCTTAAAGAAATCAGTTTACATTCCAAAAGATGACCTCAATAAAACTACAGCATAAAACATACATATCACCGACTCCAATAATTACAGCAAAATGTATATTCGCAAAAGCCGAGTACCATGTATTGCATTGTGAAAGCAGACTTACATATATCGTATTTTTCTTACCTCAAATTCCGAAGAAATATAAATTTCGACATTAAATGAACTATAAGGATTTTCTATGCCATTAAACAAACAGACCAAATCAAATCTAACTCACTACAGTTTATCTTCAAAGTAACACTTTCTCCGAACAGGCGGTTAGAGACTAGTGAATGTGACATTGACTTTGGGGAGTTTCTCCTCCTCTTCATCATTAATGACGAGAGGTGAAGAGTTGGCTTTACATATTATAGTATCTGTCCGTTGAAATCACTTCACGTTGAGTTGAATGTCTATCATTTCGAGAACAGGATAATACCAGACTTCTGCCTTCTACATTTTGATCAGCAGGTTAAAATTATTTAGGATTTAAGAAAATATTCTGATGCGGGTCAGTGTCTGAATTAGAATTTATCATCGGCAAACAGGAAGTCATTGATATGGCTTGTTGAATCATTTTATTTTTTGCTTGATTCTTTTCAGGTCGAATATTCAACTAATTTTAAGATAGCTGACACAAATGACAATATTACAGATTTATGTACGTGTTGATGTATCTTCGACTGTTGTTTACTTTTCTTATAAGGTGTGACAAAGTTATTTCCCTGAATGACCCAACAAAGCCAACATTTACTTAACTGTTCACTGCTAGATTCTGTCACCTTCAAATGCTTGGTAAGAGATGTTCTTTCTTGGGACGATACTACCATTACTGGAAAATCATCGGAATTTATTTTCTGGAATTCCTTTTTCAGTAATGTATTCATGGCAAAGGAAATGTATATATGATAATTAGCGTGGCGTCTAATTGATCACTATTCCTAAGATATTCTCTATACTATTCCCTATAATATTTCTCTATACGATTCGCTATACTATTTCTCTATATTGATCACTATACGGATTACTATTCGGATCACTATACGGTGGTAACTTGCCGAGCAAGTACTACTGAGCAAGTACTATTGGTGTGAGTGTTATTCGAAGGCGTCGGACATCAGTATTGTTCATCGGCTTGCTATAGTTGTATCTGCGATTACAAAGTCTCTACTACAAGGAGCATTAAGGAAGTGACGACGAGTATTCGTTGGCATTACGAATATGGCAACAAGTGCTCGTTGACAACACAAAAATGGGTAAGTTTGTGAGTAGTCAATTTGTGTGATGGATTTCTAACTCGGGAACTCTTAATGAGACAACTTTCACAAATCTTCTGTTTTAATTTGTGCATTGTTTCATAAATAGTTTTTCTCATATGAATATCTCATTTAATATTTGATTTTAGTGCATCATTCTTCAATCTCTGACCACATGTACATTTATTAAGAGCGGCAGATCCGTCATAAATATTAAATAGTATTTGGCAGGGAATACAGTAAATATTTAAAAGTAAACATTTTGTCCATCGATACACAATGTCATAGAGGCATTAAGCTAGTGGATTAAAACGCATATTATTGAATTAATTGTAAAATTACTTGTAAGTTCAATCTCTGGGCTGGGTATTATAGATGTAGACTGAGATCTGATCAATATCAAATATAAGCAAATGTATATATTGCTAGACATGGACAACGGAACGGCAACAATCTACTCCTGTAGATTAAAGATTCGATTTACATTGAAGTTTGATCGGATCTAGAGATAATTGAAGAAAACCGATGCGTACAATAGTCGAAACATTGAAAATATAACAAAACAGATTTAGGTTCCCGAGGCGGTGTATTGGTTAACAAGCTTGTCTCGCTAGACAATTACGGCTGAGTAGTGAGTTCGATTCTCACTGTGTGCTCCTTACTTTTGGCCTTGTGTCACATCTAAGCTATGCTTGGAAAATCACTATATGAATAGGCGCCTGTTGTGCTCGGAATTTGGGCACCTCGAGGCGGTGTAATGGATAGCAAGCTTGTCTCGCTAAATCATTTACGACGGAATAGTGAATCCGATCCTCACTGGGTACCCCATACGTTCGGTCTTGTGATACATCTAAGCTATGCTTAGAAAATCATTATGACGAAATAGATGAAGACTTTAGTTCACATGAAAATAATTTGCAAATTTATACAATGATAGAATGAAAATATGTTGCTGAGCAAAGCAAACATAAAAAAAAAAACTGATGATGTTATAAAATAATTTAGTAAGGATATCACATTGGGATGTTAATTTCACACTTATTTATTGATTAAAAATGTATAATGGTATAAAAAAATAAATATATATTAAACAAACGTACCAGAAATTTAATTTATTATGTTCAGCTCAATTTCCGCAAATGAGAATTCCGTACTACTATGATTTACTAAAATATAACCCAAGAAAAGGAACTTACATTGTTCTGTACAATGTTTGATCTTGTAAAATCTGTACTTTTAAAATTCATAAGCTTTTTCAAAAATAAAACACATTGATGTGTTTTAAAAATGAATCGATAATCAACTTCACACCATTTATAAGAATCTATGCACGTGAGAATTATGTACTAAAGTAACTTTTTAAAACATTTGCTAAAATATAACCAATGAATTCGTATATACAAGAATCAGATCAATTTCTGCATTTGAGGAATCTGTACTTGTCTACTTTGTAATTTCTGTACTATTACAATTTATAATGTTTTTAATATAACGTATGACATATCTGTTTTAAAAAAGAGGATCAATAATCCAATTCCCACTACTCACATCAATTTCTGCATTTGAGGATTCTGTACTAGTCTTTTTTGTAAATTCTGTACTATTAAAATTAATAATGTTTTAATATAACGTATGGAATATCTGTTTTAAACAAGAGAATCAATAACCCAATTCCCACTGATCAGATCAATTTCTGCGCTTGCGAATTCTTCACTTCGAAATTGATAAAATTTGGAAACAAAAATGAGAAATAACGGTAGAAGCAATTAAGCATCAACGTGATTTTAAACACTGCTGAGAAGTTGATGTAAAGAACAACATGAACGGTTGGATCACGATTGACGAATGAATGGCTAGAGCGTCCATCAAGGTCGTTGACTCGTTGTCTTAATTCTTATTCTACGTAATTAGCAGACATCATGGTGACAACTGCATCAACAATAACAAGAATAGGAAACATGGTGAAATGACAACAGCGTTTATCTCATAATATTCTATTCAATATGTGTTGCTGTGACGACAATTTTGCAGTTAAATATTTCATTTCTGTTTCTATTATATACCGGCCATTAATCATCTAATTAAAAAAAAACTGTTGTTCAGACAGTAGTTGTAGTTGTAGCAAAAAGACTTCGTATAAGAGGCGCTTTCGCGCAGATAAAATACTATAAAAAAACAAATACTCACAGCGATTATGAGAGGTCAGAACAGAATAGGGATCATGTAATCATTAAGTCAAATATTTATATGCATAAATGTATTTCACATTTTATTAAAATAGTTATAAAACTAAGTAAAATGAACTGTTGAAAATATCAAACGTCTAAAACAAACAAACAAAAAAAAGAATAATATATAGTTTCTCTACTTATTACATACGTAAATATGAATGTTTTGGCCACGATAGGAAATGACTGGATAATATATCGACTGAGAAATTTAATGTCAAACATAAGATTTACAGGACAAAATTAGAATGAGTTAACAGAAACGTAAACACGAGTACGGATCATACAAGAATCCTAAATGTAGACATAAATCCTGTTGAAAGTAGAACCATGAAGACAAATATAACATCAGTTACCATGAGTCAAAAAGGTACATATACTTTTTGTTTACACAGGCGGTATGTGTCGAGTCTCTGTTCTATCGCTACTACCATTGGAAGGGCTCGGAATAACTATATTTCTTGGTTTCGCCATGTCTACACTTCACGAATTACACCCACTAAGCCACTTACATAAAACCAACAATATTCCCTCCGTATTCCATCGGCGAGAAGGAAGTTCCACTCAAACAACTTCTTCCCGCGTTTCCTGTAGAACAGACTAGCAAGAGGATGTTTCCACGATCACTACAATCTTATCCTGTTCAAGTTTTGAGTTAACCATTATCTTCCACTCCTATCCATATAACCTAACCCTTAACACAGCCCTCTACCACGAGTGCATCCCGGCCTTGTACAGGGAGAACCTTACTGTAAATAAATGAAAGAAAGAAAAACGGGATACGATGTGAGGATTTACAGTAGTCAAATGGTAGATCATTTACCGGTTCATTCTAGATTTATAAAAAAATTTAAGATAGGCATATTTGTTTACCGTCTTACACTGGATTCAAAAAAGCAAAAATCAGTTATATTTATTACCTCGTCTGAATGTTTCCACCCTAAATTGTCTCGTCTTGGTGAATGTCTTTCTCCTTTATATTAGATGCAAACGGACTATTAGAAATCAGGACGAAAGGCTTATTAAAATGCTATGGCGTACTATTGCTTACTCTGCCATCGGAAACACATTAGGATGCATTTCAAAAGATCAGCAGAATATTAATAGATAGATAGAAAAGCTTCGTTAGAAACAAAGAAAAGAATATTGAACTGTTAATTTTGACTGGTAATTAATATCTGTTTTCCTATATGACAGTGAATGCTGAACAATCTCCTCAAAGATGAAGAAGAGACTTGAAGCAACAGAAATATGTTTCTACAGAAAGAAGCTAAGGATACCATGGACCGACCATGTGAGTAACGACGGGGTTTTAGATAAAATGTAAACGAAATTTCAACTAATAATTACCATCATGGAGATAGAGTAGGAATTTCTGCAGCACATAATAGATAGAAAAGCTTCGTTAGAAACAAAGTAAAGAATATTGAACTCTTTCTTGATTAAATGCAGGAGGGACAGAGGACATCAGCGCGTAACATATTTGATGAGCTTGAGTAAATGACTAGTAGGACAGAGTTTGGGAGAAATAGCAAAAAGATTATTAAGAACTAAAAGAGACAGGAAAATGTGGAGAGACATGAAAAACTACTTGTTAAAGAGACATGGAACATAGAGAAGAAGTATTCCTTACTCATTTACTATGAGAAAAACATTTTTTCCCTCCAAATTGGTTGTGTAAGTATCTTGTGACATCTAATTTATTTACTTGTCCCCATACTTGTCAGTTTATTTACTTGTCTCCAGACTTATATAATAAAATGAGTTGACTCCTAAATCATTTTAAAAACAGGTGGGAAAGTTCGTATCGAATGCAATGGAACTAGAACTGTTTACACTCGAGTCAAAACTTTAATGGTAGTTAGTCCGATTTACACAACAGACAAAACAGAGATAATGTCTTTGTTGAAAAACGCATGTGCAGGTGTCCTTCCGGGAGGTAGTTGCTTTTTGTTGGCGTTATCCCTCAGTAGTCAATACAATCTTTTTATTTTGAGTTAATATAATTCAGTTATTTATTATATACATAAGTCTTTTTTAATTGTAAAATTCAAAGCATTCATAGTATCAATGGCTCGTCTGTGTATATTATACAGTTCATTTTTCTGTCGTGATTTTTGTTTATGCATTACGCCCCGAGCGAGGCATAAAGCCACTAGGATACAGGGGGGTGCAGAATATTTGGAGCGAGAGCAGATAGGAGTGATAGAAGAAAGGATGAGGAAAAGGATAGTGGGTAGATCAAGGTAACTGATGGCGATTGACATTACATTTGAATAGTTGGAGATTATAGCTCTCAGGGAAAAAGTAATTGGGAAGGATGTTCCACAGCCGAGAGGCGCGAGGTATGAAGCTATTGGAATAGAAGAGACGGCTACATTTAAAAGTTTCTACAGTGTAAGGGTGGGAGCGGGATGCCAGCCTCGTAGGGCGCTTGAATTCATGGAATCTGGGAACCAGTGAAAGCAGCTCATCGGACAATTACCATGAAAGTATTTGTAGAAAAGACAGAGAGAGGCGACGGCGCATCTGTGAGAGAGTGTCTGTAGACGAGACGCCAGATCAGGGCCAATTATATTACATATCCGTCTCTGGATCTTTTCAAGAACTCCGAGGTAAACAGAAGGTGCCCCAGACCATATATGGCAGCAATACTCCATGCAAGGGCGAATGGTTGATTTGTATATTTGAAGTATCGATTCCGGGGAGAAAAATTTCCTGGCGCGGCACAGAGAGCCAACATTCCTCGCGGTGGAAGAAGCAATTCACTCAATTTATTTGTTCCATCTCAGGTCAGCAGTCAACGTAAGACCGAGCAAACGCAGGGAGTTGCTCTCAAGAAGTTGACTATCAAACATTCTAATGGGGGGCAGGGAAGTATCTCTATGGTGATTAATGGAGAGTAGTTTAGTTTTCGAGGCGTTAAAGTTGACCAGCCAATTCTTGCCCCAATTAACAACCGATTGGAGGAATTAAGTTATATATTTACTTAGAGTCAAATTAAACATAAAGTTTAATTTAATTGATGCTAGCTTGCTAGATTCGTAAACTTACGAATATGTATATTAATTGGCTAATAACTCCGAGATGCGGAAAATACTAGCAAAATCAACAAAATCATTACTATGTCTTCATCAAATCTTAAAAAACAAAACAAAAAAAAAACAACTTAAACGGTGTGTAGCACAAGGAACGGTGTTGGGTGATTTTGTTTAGCGACATATCAAGATCTATAGTTTATTTAATGCCGAAATCTAAATATTTTGAATGCAATTTTATGGCTTATATAGCTAAATATGTAAAAGCGGTGCAACCCATCGCTAAACTAACGATAGTTAAAGGCGAACTAACACTTATAATGCGATTGTAAATTTTGTTCAATATCGTTATTGGAAGCGATATCCCATATCCTATGGGATGTATTCACAGCGTGGGGTAATACTTCTTCCGTCATTACATCAATTTGAAAAATCTGTTGGACCATTTTTCCATGCCCTTTAAATAATGACATCACTCAAATATATCCACGTTGTATAAGTTGGGCTTTTCGTAGAATACAGTTTAAATACATTCAAGATACAGGTTAAAGTCTCCTCTGGTGCTAATAAAACTTGGTCCCCGAAAGATTCACTATTATATTGTCTCCCTTCAATCTCTACTTTGCTACTACTTTCCATTTTTCTCTTCTAAATAAAGGATAGAAATTACGTTTACGACTTTGAACCCTCCAAAGCCATTTTCTCTATCAATAATGTTAGAGATATTAAGACCACTATTACATCCTCATTGATAAGTGTAGTGAAACGCAGGGACTCAAAATAATGCTATAACTCTTTCAATGGGTTCAGTAGGTGTCTAAGATAGTGTTGTGGATCCCGCGTGAAAAATAGGTATCCAATAAATGACAAACGTAAGTATTTAAGCTAAGAAATTAAATGTATTTACACAAAATACAAAAGGTAATGCTATTAGTAAAATCCAGGAACACGGTTAGTAGCAAATACAGATAGATATATACAGTCTAGAAGTAGGACTTCCTTAGAGTCTACGTGCTTGTAACTGACTTCTACAAGAGGTTACTTCACTCCATCCGACACTCACAGACGACTCCCGTACGACTTCCGTACGACTCATGTACGACGTCCCTTCTCTGCCTGACTGTGGCTATTTTATGGCAGCAGGACGAGTCCATTATATCCGAAAAGGGTGGACCCCATAACAGATAGGTACCTCCGAATAAATCTTTAACAACAAATTTCTCAAATGCACTGCATTCACCACACTTGATGATACATGACCTAATGACAAGAGGTTCAGCTGGGCTCAGACGTCTCGATTGACAATAATAATGATTGAGAAGCCTGAGTTATTCGAGCATTTACCTCTGTTAATTGCAATATTTGTTTCATTGCAACCTCCAGACTCTCTATTTGAACACTGGTTCCGTTACATACAGATCCTATTTGCCACGATATTTGTTGAATCGTATTTAATATCCAATTTTCTCTTTGCTTATTTTCCGCCAGTTCATGTCAGGTTTAGGATCGACATACTTTCCTGGGCAACCTGCTTTTGCTTTTTCTGGTACTTTCCTAACATTTCCAATCTCTTTTATTAATTTCAGGTTGCTTTCAGTAATCCTGCCAAAGAGGAGATGAAGTGTCTTCCCCATTAAAGTATTATTGCTCGCTTCATTCTTTTTCTCAGTAAGTCGTTTTCCTGCAAATTCTTAAACATCTTTTTCTGTCTTGTTAACCTATCGTACTACTGGCTTATTATAAACAGTAGTTTCAGGTACCACGTTTCCTTGACACTGGCGTGATCCTTCACCACTCTAATTCTGACGTTTCTCGCTCGTGTTATCTCTGACTCGAATTTTTCTAATAACCTCTTAGAGGGTCGGATATCGTTCAAAAAACCTATAATCTACTGAGATCGGATCATGATAACTCGTTGTGTCTTTAATCTTGTGTTATGTCCCAGTGTATCGACTCAGACAATCAGCCAGAATAGTGGTAGTATTTCTCTCGCAGGCATCCTACAAAGGCAACAGGTGCTTTCTTTAATCGCTTGAATGATTTCCACTCTCCATTGCTTTACTCTCTTCTCCTTCAGTAAGTCATATAAACACACATATATAATAGCGGCTCTTGCCTCTAACCTTAGGCAAACCCTGTACGACTTCTAACATCATTTCCGTGTTTTTTTCATCCATGGAATACTTCTTAAATCTCCATCTCCCTTGAAGATTCTTTTGTATATCCATCAGGTTTCTCTTGCCTAATGTTACTTCTCGGTCTTATTTCCACGTTAATTCTTCCTCGATCTTATTAGTTCTTGGCTCCAGACGTCTTTTCAATTCTATGAGAGGAATCTCTTCTTCTTCAATCCCATTCGTCTGATTTCTTCGTTTGCATAGCTTCCTTGTTCTCTGCTATCAACCAACTTCTGCTTTGTCGACTCGAGATATGAGTTCAACCTCCATTTTGGAATTATCTTCTACCCCCCCAAAAAAACAAAACAAAAAATTCTCAGTACAGCTAGGGTCACCTATCGTACAGCCTTTTCTTTCTATGTGACCTCGATTGTTCGTCGTTTTCTGTCGTTTGCATGCACTCTTTTCACTTTATTTCACAATTGATCCCAAATCTTGAACGTCATCGGTCCTGTGTGTGACATTATCCTGTAGTATGGCCTCCATCTTTGCTCCCTTTTATCTTGTCTCTCATGGGTTTTGTGGAATACTGGATTACAAATCCCACATTTCTCCTCAGATCTGCTTTTGTGATCCCTTTCTTTTGTACTCTGACAATTCGATTTCTTGATTTTACAAAGTGTTGTTTTTCAATTGAAAGACCTCAGCCATGTATATCGTTTAAGGACTCAGGTTTTCAATCGGCAATACCTTATCTCTGCCGAACACCATCTAATACAGAGAGTATCTACTGGTGTCAAGAATACTACTTCAGAAAATTTCGCTAACATGTCTTCCAAAAACTTATGGAATCGACCTACCTTTCCATTACTTTTATATGATACTGGGTGGTAGTAATATATTTGACATTTAAAAACTTGGAGTCTCTCTCATTATCACATTCAAAATATTCCGCCGTTATCAGTTACTAATTCGGATATTGCCCACACTCTTGGAAGTATAACATTTACTATTAGATTGACCACTTTGTTTAGTCTTTTACAGCATAGACTTACACCCAATTTGTAAGCCAGTCTACTATTCCTTCTAGGCCTCTTGGTATATCGGCCTGAAAACATCCATGCTGACCTTCTTAAAAGGATAGGGGACATCTTCATTTCTTGTGCTTCTTGTAACATATGGTCTTATACACTTGTACATTCCAGGCCAGTAATATTTTCGTCTAACTCATACGTTTTTTTTCAATTGCCTAGTATCCTACTGTCCTGGGTAAGGCGATAAACTACGTCCATCAGTAAGGCATCTGATCAGGATGTTTTGAGGAGCGTGGAACCATCTCTTAATTACTGGTGTACCCAGGTTCACTCTGACCCGGGTTGGTTAGGGTCCCAGCTATGGGCAAATAGTTAATACCCAAACTAGAATCAAAACATAGTGAAAGTTTAAGAATATGTTTTAATACCAGAAGTAATTTGTAAAGAATTATTACTAAAAATGGATTTTTGAAGAAAGAGATTATTACCAGAAATATATTATTACAAGCAATACATTATTTTTTAAAAATATTACCAGCTATATATTTGTGAAAAAATATATACCAGCTATATATTTTTTTTCGAAAAATATACTACAAGAAATAGATTTTTGCCAAAAAAATATTCCCAGAAATAGATTTTTTGAAGGAAAAAATATTCTCAGAAATATATTATTGAAGGAAAAAATAATAACAGCAATAGAGTTTAGAGAAAAAATATTACCAGCAATAAAAAATTTTATCGGCATTAAATAACCCACTGAGGTTGATATGCCGTAAAACAAACCAAACCAAACCATACCAAGTGTCCTAGATTTTGATGACATCTTCCAATGCTTGCACTTGGAAGCCCCCCACCCCTTTGGTACATATAATCTTATTCGTGAATTCTCTTCTATATTTGAGATGTGTTCCGCATAGGCCCACAAACCTCTTGGACTTTGCTCCAGCCAAAGTTCCTTTTTAACTGCTCGTTGCTCGTTGCTCGTCACTTCGATAATATTTCATGGCGTCTTCACCAAGCACATGTTCTTACTTTTCTTTATCGCTCTATGATCTCCTTTCTTCCCTTTTGTGGTCATTAATGACCTATTCTGTTAGCCTTGTCATACACATCAGGTTCTTCCATCATCGATTCCTGTTCTAAGCATTTTGGGAATCTGTGATAATAGATTACCTCAAGTATTCTCTTTGCCCTATAGATATTCTACCCTACTCAACGTTAAGGTCCACATTTGAATCTTTTGATTTATCCAGTCTACTGCGAACAAGTACTCTAAAGGCTGATTATCACTTTTAATCCCAAACTTTGGTCCGTCCAAATAGTAATGCAGCTTTTGCAAGGCATACACAATCGCATATACCTCTTTCTCGATCACAGGCCATCCCTGTGGGATAAGAAGTAGACTTGAATTTCTTAACTCATCCCTGCGATTAAAGTCACCTTTACTTGGCAGGGTTGAATCAAGCATGTCCCAACACAGGTGTCACTGACACTTGTATACAGAACCATTGGGATATATCAATAACGATACCGCCGTCAACTGCTTCGTTCCCTCAAGTCTCTACAACTGAGGTAATAATTTCACTATTTTATATCCTTCCTTATTCCTTCCTTCCTGGTATATTCACTCTGTTTCTATTCAAAGTTCTTGTTATGTGGTTTTCCACGACCCTACGTCTTCATTTATTGGGTCAATTCCCTATCACATGATACTCCATTCCACAGACATAACATGTCCGTTTAAATGTCAAATCCCATATTAAATGGCCTTTATCTCCACAGCCGTAGCATTTCGTCCTGTCACACTCTCGAACCAAGTGACTACTCCGTCGACATGTCCAACATATTTTTGTGGTCTTTATTTTCACTGCAATAGAACTCATCGGAACCAGTCAAATATATATTTATATTTCTTCCTCGCTGGGTTATGCCGTATTAGTTTAAAGTTTTCTTTAAGGACTGGGGCTTCGTATTTATACATCCCCTTTTTAACTGGACACTTCCGGTCAAGGTTTCACTTCCGACCACAATAACAAAAGGGCAGAAGAAATGATTTCTGACCTACATAGTTCCTCACTCATCTCATACTGTGTCTTTTAATGCTTTCATTCTGGTTTGGTCTCTTGTGTTATTTTGTCGAAGGTCTAGAGATACTGTCTTCTGGGCGAGCGTTAGGATTCAATTTCATTGCTCCTTCGCCGATGATATTGTCCTCATCCACTCTGCTTTTTCACGTGTCAGGAATCCTGGATTACCACTGCACGAATATATAACCATGTAAACCTCTTGTAGGCCCCATCGGTGTAGTTTCGCTTTTTGTCCACATGCAGCCGCTCGGTTCGGACTTCGCTTTTCCCGTTATCTCAATTCTCACACGGCCATTGGATAAAGAGAGTTATACAGCTTCCAAAATGTGTTAGGTATTGGTGCCAGTAAAAGTTGTCGATCGTCCAGCTTTGGTTCTTCAAGTGTTGTTAATCTTTCTAACAAAGATAGTTGTATTTTTCCTTTTAGTCAATATAACTTCTTATAGACAACTGGGCTGAGTGGAAATAAAGTCAAGCTCTCACCGAAGAATTAATAATGCTAGTTTTAAATAGATATAGACGATTTAATGACGGTGAGTAGAATAATTAACAAAAGAATATATTTGGCATCTATTAACACAACATGTTAGAAGTCGGCGACTTGGAATCGCGATCTATGTGCTCAGCAAGCGTTAAAAAGAACTTCAAGTGAATATTGGTTCCTTTCTTCGTGCGGATGTGCAACTGCGTGTGTGTGTGTCACGACTCGTATCTCTGGCGTTCCAGCGCGTCTGTATCCTCAAAATCGAGCTGAATTTATACATAAATATCCTCCCACATATCAAACTGTTCACACGCCAAAAGAACACGGTTTTCCATTGTTTAAAGTCGGTGTTATAATACCATGTCCCATGTTTTGATTTTAAACAATTTTATTCAGAGCCATTGCTCCAAATCACAAAACATATTCGGCTGATATATCCGTCAGAAACGAAATGTAAAACATATAATCTAACCTGTCCAATACGAGGTCACAACTGGCTCCTTTACAAATATTTATGCTTAGGACAATTAATAAGTACTAAATAAACAAACACCAATCCATTCCAAATCATCTTGAAATTCAACAAAAAAAAAATATATGCCAATAAAAGTTATCTTATTATATATGTTTATATCATCTTTAGCGATATATCGTATGCACTAGTTCCCATTGTGGTCTAGTTTGAATTTAAGTCCCAAGAAGCGCTCGAGACACGGGTTCGTACTGAGGGAACACCGTTTCAATGCAATGGGTGAAAGTTCTGTGTGTGCTCAGTGATGATGGAAACAGCCATTGGATGTGACCAGCCAGTTTTTTGTAGTTCAACTGAACGCACAAGGACAATTTGGCTGTTTTGAACTCTATCGAGACTGGAAGGTGAAGATTGGTCATCTCAAGCCCATATATGGAAGTAGTACATCATTTTCGGCATCTGTAGCGACGGATTGTATGTACGGGTTTCACGAAGTCCCAATAGGGACTCAAAGTATGGGAAATCCCTGAGGGAACACCTGTTCATCGTGATCGGTCCTGTGTCTGCTCGATGATAATGGAAAGTCACTAGCTTGGTTTTCGAAGCATTGACTGTGAACAGCCAGTTAGCCCCACTAAGCTGTTAGGGTTGCTTTTGGATTGCTGAAACAAAGCCCGACCTCGATTGATAAAAACAGAATACTTCTTTAGTTTTTCGTATACGCGGTATAGCCGTTGGCAATACAGTTTAGCGTTGATGACGCGATCGTATGGAACAAGCTCGAAATGCAATACTCCTTGGAAATTCCACGAAACTGAGACAAGTTTTTTGCTTTCTTTCGGCTTCCTAAGTGAGTCAGAACTTTCTAGCCAACCTAATATATTGGTGTATATCAGGAGTGGCCAAACTTGTTTAATGTAAAGCCACATACGATAAAGTTTAGAAGTTTGATAGTCGCAAAACACGAACAAAATTTACACATTCGTTTTTGTTGTATACACATTTTATACAAAAATTTTATTTCAATATTAATATATATATATATATATATAGGCAGCAATCCTTCGTTTATGGATCTTTCATTAAAAATGACAGACAAGGTACTACAGTTAAGTTTTTATTTAATTTTTTTTTGTGTTCGAACAAGAGCTTTCTTTTCTGGACAAAGAGTGTGTAAAAACTGTCCAAATGTTTTATAGTTCCGAGCGCTTTCGGCTATTCCTTCAGCTATTATCAAGGATAATTCAGTTTTTAAGCTTAATTGAGCATGTGCATTTAGTGTGTTGTAGGGATGTTTTTAGTTTCCGAATACAGTTAGCACATTGTGGCCTTGTTCGTAGTTAATATTGTTAAGAATTGGCTTTTTCTTTTTTCTTATTAAAGCTTCCATTATTTTTAATTTTTTTTACAGGTGTATGAAGTTATTATATTTTTGTTTTCTACGAGTATGTTTCTAATGGAGTCTGGTAAGTTTGTGTGTGTACTTAAATGGGTTCTAATGGAGCTATGGTGAGAGAGGGTTAACGTAAGGCGTCTGGATAAGCATGTAATTGTGTAACCGATATACACTCTCTTTGTCCAGAAAAGAACGCTCTTGTTCGAACACAAGAAAATTAAATAAAAAGCTAAACCGTAGTACCTTGTCCGTCGTTGTTAATTAAACATGCATATACATACATACATACACACACACACACACATATATATATATATATCTATATATATATATATATATATATATATATATAATGTTTTCAAAATCTTGACTGATAACTGTTTTTGTTATATAAAGCGTATTTAATACAGCAATGAAGTACAGGAAATTACGTTTTTTATTAACTGTAATGAAAAAAAAGGATCTCAGCCAACATATTTCCACGGGCCGCATGTTAAAGGTCAAAATGCCGCATGTGGCTCGGGAGCTGTGGTTTGGTCACCCCATTCTCTATTTACTGAAAAAAAATGTTTTTTGTTTTTTTTTCATCTAAGATTCTCAGCTTTCTTTCACTCATTCTTAATGTATAATATTAATGAACTTCTTCAGTCATAGAAAATGTCCACAGAATTCATTTCTAACTTAGGGTTTCATTGCATGAAAAAAAAACACATTCTAATTAACTATCCGAATAACTCAACCTGATTTGGCAATTCAATGTCCTGTCATTTTGACATTTCAAACGAAAAGGCGTTTGACAGGTTTCCTCGATTGTAATTGATTTAAAACAGGCAAAATTGAAACGAGAATCACAGTTGCAAATTTAAAAATCAATTTAATTAACTGATTAATTAAATTTTTTGAATGCACATGTTTCAGGACTTATTTTCTCTAAAAGTTAAAAAAACATGCGTCATACTCTCTCAATGTCGAACTAACATTATATCAATTAAACTTTTTAACATTTCCTTAATGATAAGTTAGAAGTTCAGTTCTTATCTTTTTTTTTTCACAAAGGGATATCATTATGTCGAATGATTTATATTCGATTCTATATCTGCTAGAAAAGTTGATTCTATTAGACATTTTTTCTCACCGAAATTACATATTTGTATGTCTGCCATTCGACGTTACTTTAATTATTACAGCTACATCTGGTTTGGTATTCCTGTTATATATTTAGAGACTCTTGATAAAATAATAAAAAAAAAACTCTTCAATATTATTGATTCTGACATGAGATCTCGGCTACGGTGACATTCCCTCTGCCCTAAGGAGATTTCCTCTGCCTTTTTTATAGATATTTTCATGATAATTATTCTGATGAATTATCCTTTTTTGTTATTGTAGAAAATTTGACTGTTCAGGCGGGAGAAAAAGGAATGTACTTACAAAGGTTGTTGTTTCTTAATAATTAAAAGTGGTTAAGTTTTTACTTACTTTTTATACTTACACGGGTCACGTCACTTTATTACCACGTGATCTCTGAAGAAGAGTTTTTCTTTTTAACTTTTTTATATTTAATACTTACCTGGCACCGGGCTCCGGCCCTGTGCTGGTAGTATCACGGCTACGACTAGCTTGGACGGGCTCTGACCAGCTAAGACCAGCGGCCCGAGTGAAAACGTTCCGGTCCCCACGTTAAAAACTGACCTTGTGTCACAACCTGACTCAGTGAGGGTTCAAGTAAATATACTTACTTGGCACTTGTCAGGGGGTATCCCCCAGACGAGGCTCTGCCGAAGGGAAACTGACTCCGTTTTTACGTGGTCTATAGAAAATTTTTGCCCGAGGCTACGGAATCGGATACCACACTTTAAACTCGGCTTTGTGCCACATGTTGCTGCGTAGGTCAGCGTGTAAATAATTACTTCTTTTTAGATTTACTTAATGCAAGTTATTAGAAGGCCACGTTATGTCGCGGAAAGGAACCCTATTTCGCAATTTAAGTTAAGTACTTTTGCTCCATTTCGGCCTGAACCGTGTCTAGATGTTTTGGCGTTGAGATTTTCTCAACATTATCTATAATCTATATATTTAAATGTATAATTGATTGGCGGCAAAATTTCATCATTTTGCAGTTGAGATGGATCAATGCAACAATAAATTCGATACCAACAGTTTCTTCTTCCGTAATAGTTGTGGAAATCTCTTCCGGGATCTTGCTTCCAAGTCATCTTTGATCCTGAAACATTTAAATGCAATGTCAGGCGTTAACTTATTTCTTTTTATTACTCTACTTCTATTGCTTTCTCTCCTTAAAAGCGTTTCTTTCTCATACTCTATAACAAGCAGTAACCACTAATGCCTTAATGGTTTCATTGTTGTCTTGGGATGAAATGGCAAATAAAAAAAAATCGGAGATAAAACAATACGTTTATATATGTAAAATACAATAATTTCAGTACACGATAGATTTACTTATTTTACAACAACTTTCTTCAGGATATAAGGCAAACATGTCATACAACATATTGGTATGGTGGACTCTCCCGTCGTATTTGACGTACAAGGGACGAGCAGCTCAGTACCTACTAATCGACAGCCCAGACACCATCACATACTATTTGATTAGAGTGGTGAAGGGTTTGTGCAGAACCAACCACTCCTTTTGAAGGGCCGAATACAGAGACCTGGTGCACTACGTGCCACAAAGTTCCCAAACGTCATTCTGCAGGTTTTGGATGCAGAATGGTTCTTCTCTTAGACCAGTTACCATCCAAGGTTATGGAACCTAGTCTTTCCTGCTATTTACCTGAAGGGAAAAGAATAGGATTAATACCTTTCCCAAGGTCTTAATCGCAACATATTACCGCTTTATTATTTATGTAATACTATGACTATGGGAAATAGTTGAATGGTTTCATGCTGATTTCTATAGAGAGTAGAACTTTTTCCATAAACTGTCTACCATCCAAGATCTCACTTATTAAGCAGTGTTAAACCTATCCTGGAATTTCCTAGTGGCATCCATACGGAAAATGAGCGAAGGAGGTTAAAAAGTAATTTGAACTCGGATTGTGGATTCTTCTCTCAGCTACAATAATCGTTAAATTACCCGTTTATTCATCTGGTTATGTTTTCCATAAATAGCTATCGCTCAACACCCACTGTAGCTTCCAATAAATTTAATCTATTTTAATTAAATCTTTATGGAAGTTAATAAAATGTGTAGAATATTTTGAAGTGAGATAGAAAGGACTAAAAAGAATAAAACAATAATCACTAAACTGAATTATTTATTTTAGGTACTCATTTATATATTAATTATATTTAAACATAAGAATATAGATAAAAATGCTTGGGTTGTTTTTAATTAATTTTTTTTTAACAAATTGAGTCAGTAAATTTTCCGATTTTTGTTTTACGACTTTATTGTACAATCACATTTTATGGAATTCAATATTCGACTTTATTTGCAATTGAATTGTTAAGCAGCTCTACAAAAACTTATGCGTAACATAACGATAATTGTGATGGCAAAATGCTTTCGAATATGGTTTTTATTAGATATTTTCACTTTTGCAGCGATCATAGATTGTAATAATCATTTGGTTCAAAATTGTTTGAATATTGAGAGTCGGGTCAAACAGGCCAACTGAATTCCCATTTTGTCCCTCAGTATTTCTTGCTGTTTGCGTTTTCGCATTTCTTATGAAGAACAATATTTGTCGTAATGAGGGGTAAAATGGCCTTTTGCGATTAATATGGCTGTATATTAATGTACTACAAATTTACTTTATCTGTTATGCATGATTAGTACTTAAAATGATGCATTCGTAGTTACAACTGCTTCCGAACAACGGAAATTGCCTATGACTAAACAATAATCCTAATATTTCAATTCCTTTTACAATGTGATTATTTTGAAATTTCCATGAAAAATCAAGTGCAGTTGTTACAATTTGTTTAAATATAGGATATCATCTGTAATATTCCATCTTTTTTCTATAGGAATCTATAAGTCTGCTGTCTGGTATTGTTTTTTCCTGTCTATGTGCTAGATTTATACAATTGATATAAAATGCTTAATTTCAGGATAAAAACTCTGGTCTGGATTCATTAAAATTTGTCAATTTGTGTAAGAATTTATTACTTTTTGGTAAAAAATTGAAGTCAGATATCAGGATTTTCTAAGGCTTAATATTTTTTTTAATTTCTTCTTTTCTTATTTATATTTTCATTTTCCTATGTTTTCTAATAGCTTCCACTTTTGAATTGCTTGTTTTTACTTCAACAAAAGTAAATTTGATGTAATTCAATAAGCTTCTTTTAACTTATGGCTTCGTTTTTTGTCTCATTCAACAACCGTTCAGTGATATGGATTCTTTTCTTTCTTTTAACGCTGAGTTATAAATCAAACCATTTTCAAATTCACTTTCACTTTCACTTACAGTTGCGTTTTCTGATTTCTTTACTGCTTTGTTTTATTTTGGTTCAATTTCGCTTATTCCGTTTCGTGTATTATCAGCATCTTTCTATCAGAATCTGCTTATCTTGTCTGTTTATCTAAGTTTCTCTTCTTATCGAGTTCTGAAGATGTTTTCCGTTCTCCACTCAGTTTCTCGCTTCTCGCATTCAACATTTTCTGTTTGTTGATTAATTTCACTTTCTCTTTCTCGTTTATTCTAATCTCATTTAATCAGTTATGCTGAGTCTCAATCAGCAGATTCATGAAAGGCCAGAAGAAAGAATGGCAGTCTAAATGTAAATTACTTGATTCACAGTTTCCCCGTGTTCCCAACTAATCAGTGAGAAATCTCTCTTTTTGAACTGATGACGATGCTTTGGTTTTACTTCTTCTCCTATGTGTCTTGTTCCGACATGAGGTTGGCGATCCTTGATCACGACAGGTGCCCTCTGTTGCTTTCAGTAAATGTATTCTTTTTCAGATATCTCCTAAAACCTTCTCTCATAACATAACATCGTCTGTTTTCTTCTAAGCTGTTTTTCTCAGTTTCTCTTGCCTTGAATACGTCATGTGAATGTCAAATTTTCCAAATCGTCTTTCTATATTCGACCGATTTTGTTTTCAGGATCTCTAAAGCTTCGACATATTTTGAATGGTCAATCTATGATACACTTGCCATCTTCGTCTGTGTAGAGATTGTCTAGCATTCAGTGTCATATAGGAAAATATAAAACAGAGAATAATGATAAAACAAAATTTTAATAGTAATAAAAAAAATTAAATATCTACGAAAAATAAAACTATGAAACTAGATAAAATAATTTCTATATTGAAGGAGAGAATAATAAGCAAAGTAATTGTATCACAGAGGTTAATGGAACCTAATTAATTTTGTTACAAAATACAATATATATATATATATATATATATATATATATATATATATATATATATATATATATATATATATATATATATATATATATTGAGGTAGTAATCCAAGGGTATAATTCAAGTGTGTCCTATTAACACAATATAGAATTTGAAATATTAAATATTAAATGTTAAATCTGACTCATAAAGAGTACTCACTGTTTGTTTTCATTAAAGAAAGCAAATTTCTTCGTACAGTTGTAATTAAGACACCATTAGTTAATGACCATATTCACCTAAGAATTATAAGTTTAACATTCACAGGATTTTTCAAACTGTTTAAGATATCAGTTTGTAGAACGTGATTCTTCTACAAACTGACACCATAAACAGTTTGAAAAATCCAGCGAATTTTAAAATTTAAAATTCGCATGTGAAAATGGTCATAAACTAATGGTATCTTAATTTCAATTGTACAGAATATATATATATATATATATATATATATATATATATATATATATATATATATATATATATATATATATACAGAATGCGATGTGTTACGTGTCTGTATTATATTTTTAATTTCGTACATGCATCTTCTTTTGTTTATTATTTGTCACTTGCACAGTGTAGTACGGTCAGTTGGGTACTGTCTTCAACAGAAATAGCACAATTCCCTCCTCCAGAAATTTGGAAACGGCATGCTATACTTTTTGGTATTTGTACCGGAAGCTCCAATAAGAAAACTTCAGAGTCTTTGGGTGTCAATCTGAGTATGTATGTATGTATAAAATTGTTGGTATTAAATAAAACAAAAACCAATTATCGCCATATAGGAAAACTGATGTTATGTTAGAGTTCAGTAATTTTTAATTTAGTCCTAACGAAATTTTCCTGTTAATAAATAATTTGCTTTGACTGTGACAAAATACAGCTGTTCGAAAACGTTCCTAAATCCAGTAGGAATTTTAAGAACACAATTATGCAGAAGAAAACAATGAATTCGAAACTCACTTGACCATTAAGCGGGAAATGGCTGTAAGATCGTGCCCCTCAAACAGGTGAGCTTTTATGATTATTTTAATTTTAATTATATACAAAATACTAATACAATATAACATTTTTAGAATATAAAAGCAGCGATAAATGAGACCACATCAAATATAACATGACTAAATTCCATATTTCTAACAGGAAGATAGAAATATCATTGAGTCATTTTATTTATAATAGAATTATGCATATTTTACACAAAGTTAAAAGTTTTCGTATATTTTTCTCTTCCAGATGTATGAAGACTGACGTAACAATAATATTATTGGCTTCTTCTTCCAGATATATTGACAGGTGAGTAATCTAATAAAGGACGTAAACTAGTAAATTCTAGCAGCATGAATCAGATTTGCCAAATTTTCATTTAAGCTCAGATAATGAATGAATATTGTCTGTATCATTATGAAGATTTTAACTCAACAAATTATAATATTTGTTTATCTCCAGTGAAACATCAATTGTTGATGAGCTCCGTTTGAAGAGTACGGCCCTAATATTCTTGACTTCGCCTGTCAAACAAACTTAAACTAATTCCAGATAGATGCAATTTTCCGACCCGATAATTAATGTCATACTGGAAGAAATTCAGTAACTGCCGACACTGAGGTTCGAACGTGACACTCTGGACTTATGATTTTTTTTCCACCAAGTGTATAAATAGTGGTATCTGGCTACTGACTACACTTGATTTTTGAGTGATTATTGTGTGTCGATTGAGTTGAACTATCCAATTGAATTAGTGTGAATTATTGTGTCTCGATGATTGGAGGTTTTGATTTGGGATTTACCGGAGATTAAACCGAGATACGCTACTACCAAGGTCTTCACTGAAATGGTTAATTATTTTTGGTTAACTTTTACTTCTTTGTTCTTCTTAAGAATTTATTTGCGGTTGTAATTAAATTCTGTTTTATTTGACATTGAAGTCTTGAGTTATACTTAATCATTAATGGCCACCGTACATCACAAATATTAATAAACGAATTATTTTTTTCTATTTAAAATCTTGTATCCGGATTGTGTCTAGCTGTCAGTTTACGTCATATGTACAGTTTGACCAGACAAACGTCACACGCCTGCTCACGCACAGACATACATTAACAAACGCGCTCTTGACAGACTTCCTCAAATCGAAATGAATAATAAATGTATCATGTTATTTCAGCTCATATTATCTTCTGTTTTATACATATTTAAATAAGTTATTTGCTAATATGAGATTTTATTAAGCGGATCGAATTTTTATGATATTTTAAAAGTTTTAATATCTGTCTATATTTCTAAGATGAGGTATTGCAAAGATTTACACTATTTACACTCTTTGGAATGTTGTCCTCATCTCTATTGCCACAT
The DNA here is from genome assembly GCA_903632075.3 of Acanthosepion pharaonis. NCBI lineage: Eukaryota > Metazoa > Mollusca > Cephalopoda > Sepiida > Sepiidae > Acanthosepion > Acanthosepion pharaonis. Next base: position 1,948,281 of record CAHIKZ030000243.1, on the reverse strand, counting down.
TCAGGACGTTTCGGCCATTGAATCCTCCGGCCTTCTTCATGATCCATCTTTCTGAAATGAGGTATTGTAACCATTTGCATTATTTAAATTCTTAGGAATGTTGTCCTCATACTTACACTATTTAGATTGTTCGGACCGTTGTTGTCATTTTTATTTCCATATTCACGACGATTCGGGCGTTGTACGAATCGGTCTTCTTCAGGATATGTTTATATTTCTGAGATGCGGTATTTTAACTATTTACATTATTTTAACTGTGGTTTCAACCATCACAGTAACCTGCTGCCATTTGAACGACGCTTCATGTATTGGTTTTCAAATTAACTCGAGAACTCATATATATATATATAACTCATATATATATATATATATATATATATATATATATATATATATATATATATTAAAGGAGCTGGAAAATTGTGGCTCTTTGTACCGCTCCATATAATATTTTACTTCTTCTGTCACACTAAAACACCCAAAATGGGGGATTGATGCCATATCTGTGCCGAAGCTCTACAATTCTCACTTTCTAGCTGTGATAGAATTTAAAATATTCTACGCACTCTTGTAAAAGATAACTTATATTCCATTATACTGTTACATACCGGAAATACATGTTTGCAAAATATTGCTACGCTATCGATAATTCCATGCCAAACATTCACATGTACTCCATTATTTAATTCCATCAATTCACACCTTTAACAGTAGGAGGTCCCCTATTACATCCACATGGAAGAATCGGCGACATTTCTTCTGTATTCTCAGAAGGAACTTTCATTCAACTTCTATCTGTGGAATAAATACCGCTTGGATGATTCCCTGAAAAATGACGTCGCCTAATATTACAGTTTTCCTGTTGTCTTTTACATTTATAAATATTGTCTTTTTTCTACAGGTAAACTCTGACAAATTTTCATATATATATATATATATATATATATATATATATATATATATATATATATATATATATATATGTATAAGTGGCGCCTAGCATGAAATAGCTTGACGATTTCACCTAGCATGAAACAGCCTGTCGCCTCTGAGTGTTGATTTCAATGATCACTTTTATATTTACATACGTCCTATATATTGAGTACTTTATCCCATAAATATAGCACACCTTAAAACTATATTTCTTTATAAGCACACACACACACACACACACACACACACACACATATATATATATATATATATATATATATATATTTATGTATTTATGTGTGTGTATATATATATGGGTGTGCGTGTATGTATGTATGTATGCATGTATATACTTCTTGAATAATACTAACTTACTTTGAATTATGGCACATTGTATCCTCCACATTATTTGACTGAACATTCAACTACATAATTAATATTCATGAACGTTCTCAAATCTAACATCCTTGATAAACCAATGACACCCTTGCTCTTGCATATGAACACATTCAACAAAATAAATTCTTACATTTGCCTTGATAAATCCCTCTGAGGATGAAACGCCTCGACTAAGAATATTGTCCTCTTTTCTTTTTATTCACACACACACGCGCGCATATATATATATATATATATATATATATATATATATATATATATATATATAGATAGATAGATAGATAGATAGAGAGAGAGAGAGAGAGAGAGAGATAGATAGATATAGATATAGGATGTGATGAGCAAAATGTCGGCATTTTAATTTTGGGCACGTGCATTGATTTTTATTTTATTTTGGCGACTGCACACCGTAATAGGGTCAGTTGGACAATGTTTCTGCGCAAAAGTGCACCATGACGTCATTTACTCCGCCTGAAATTTGAAAACGACATGCTGTATTTCGTGGCATTCACGCCGAAAGATCCAATACGAACATTTCAAAGTGTTTGGGTGTCATTCACGTTGAAACACTGGTTCCCGTAGATTGTTGAAGTTAAGCAATATCGAGCGTGGTCTGGACTTAGATGGGTGACTACCAGGTTCTGCAAGCTTTAATGTACGGCTTGCGTAATGCTTAACTGTACGAAATTGTTAATCGGAGATCCGAATACCAATTATCTTGGGGTTCGTTATATTCACTCATGCGCAAATACCTTTGGGAAAGGCATGAATCCACATTTTCCTTAAGAAAAGTTCTTTAGCTGCATTATTCTTTGAATGTATATGAATATTGAATTTGATTAATAATTACATACGTATTACTGGTACGTTTATTTGTTTGATTGACGAATCTGACGATCCTTTTCCTTTAGTGTAGATATTTGAAAGTTTGACTTGATGGTTTGTAAGTTTACTATTCTATTTCGTCAAATTAACGACAATTATGGAAATCTAAGCTATTATAAACGGCTTTAGGGAAAACCAAGATATAATCCAATCTTTACAAGCTTATCTACCTGCTCCCATTTCGCAATGACCGATAAATCATAAACATCGTTCGGCTGACAGGAACTTGAAATCTATCTCCCAATAATGAACTAGAGTATTCATAATAAATATATATATATATATATATATATATATATATATATATATATATATATATATATATATAATGATACTATGTGGATTTTAGAACACCCATTTGTCTGGAAAGACAGAAGGAAAAATAACACAAGACAAATTGGTCAAGCAATGACAAGTTTATACATGAACTGAAACAGATATAAACAAATGGGAACTAATAATGCATGTATTAACTAATATTTTACGTAGTATGAGGGTAAAATAAGACGGGATTAAAGAACAAGCTTGGAAAACTATTAAATGTCTTAGACGTGTTTCTGTTCTGCTTTGTCACGAGTCGATTCTTATGGAGTCGATGTTCTTGAGGTCAGCTTCGTAAAAATCATGGATAAGACGATTGTCTGTTCGGAAGCTTTATTGTCTGCCTGCATCGTAAAGTCAATTAAAAACGTCTGATTGGTTCGAAAACTTTTGACGGTCTCCCTTCTTTCTGCGCCTATATTTTCAAAAAGCGCGTCTGAAGTTTGGTCATATTCATTATTGTTATTTTTAGTTGACTCTTCCAAAATGAGCCCTGTTGGGAATCAATGTAACTAAGGAGGGATAACCCACATTTTCTGTAACACCTCAATTCGACGTTCTTTTATCAAGTTGTCTTTCTGCTTTATTTTCTATGATTGACCCTCTCTTCTTTGCTCTCATGAATAAAAATTAAATTCTTCTATCTGCCGTGTCCTTCCAAAGCGAAGACTTTAATAGCCCTCCATAATTTTCTATAATTTGTAGCTTTTAGTGTTTATGTTTTTACTTTTCTCCCTTCCTTTGTTTTATCATCTCTTTAAACAAACTCAATAAACAAATTAATCGCTGTTTCTTTCTGTCTCTTGTCGTCAGTATGTCCTGTGAACGGTAAATTTTTTCAAGCATTCTTTCCTCATTATGTGTCCAAGAAATGCCAGCTGTCGCCTTCTGATTCTAAGTATGTGTCCATTTTGTTTCCAATGTCCTTAAAAGCATTAAGCTCAAGTTGATATCACCCTAACTAAAATGTTAGCTTACGAACATATCAGGTTGAAACAGTAGCTCCCGCCAAATCAGCAACGTTAAGCAACGTAGAACATTGTCAATACTTATATGGGCGATAGTTTGGGAATAGGGAATACCGTGGGCTTCAGTTTTAGATGTGCATCTGGTGTAATAGAATGCGTGTCCGAATGTTAATTCTGAGAGTCGAGTTCGAATTCCAGCTTAATTAGCTATTTCCACTTACGCAGAAATAATATTGGGTAAGGTATGACTCCATCACTATCCTAATTGTCATAGGTTAAATTACGGAACACCATAGTTCTTTCAGATTTGGTTGGTAACCATTCTAGCGGGGCCATTCTGAATTCAAACACCTTATGTAGCCTCAGCAAAGTGTATATTATATACTGCTAATGAAATAATTGTGGAGTTCACAATGGCACTATGATCCCAATAGGGGTCGCTCTAATATATAAATAAATTTAAATATCCTTAAAATATCGTCGTTGCATATATTTTCCTTCGATGATATTTTCACCATCTTTCTTCATTTGAATCACTCTTAGTTTGTCAGAGAATTTGATTTTTAAAATATTTAATTTTCTATTAGGGAGGTAGCTTCAATATCTAGAATAATATATACTTTTTTTTCTTCTATCGAGGTTTACTAGCATTATATTTGCTTTAATATGTATTGTGCGATCGGGGTGTTCTGTGACTGCTTCGTTTACAGTCCATCGACATTGACAAGTTTCTCTGCATGACTGGCCTTTCGCCATCATCAAAATAATGACCACGTGTCAAATGCAGCAGACACGTTTCGAATGACCAATTTGTGACGTCGTCCCCTGGTCGCAGCGCCAACTGTGACGTCCTATCCTGGTCTACCACGGCACCAACTGTGACGTCCTCGCCACGGCGCCAGCTGTTCGCTCCTCGCTGCTCCGTTCGGGTGTCGCCGCTCCAAACGTGACGTCCGCCTGTCGCGTCAGTCGTGTTGTCTCGTCCTGTGACGACCAACTGGCTTGGTATCGGTCGCGGCACCCAAATGTGACGTTCTAACCTTTTGGTGATTCGGGTGGGAATCTTGTTAGATTTGATATCAGCCTCGTCGTTCCCAACTCGCTTCCAACGCCTGGTTACCAAAGTAACTGCATTGATCTCCAGTCTGCCTACCCACGTTGTGAATTGATCTTGGGCAGACGAGATCAATCAGTAGTTAAACCGTAATGCAAATCGAGTTCAACGGGGGTGACACCACACAAATATGCATAAAAGAAAATAAAATGAAAACTCAAAAGTTCAAGATATCAAAGAAAAAGATAACAAACTTTATGTCTAGTTGTTCGATACATATGACCCGTTCTGTGGATTGTGACACGTTGTTTTCCGTTAGGCGAGTTTTAACGCTTCAAGTTGTTTGCTCTTTAAGAAATTGGTTTTTAGATGTGTCTTCGGACGAAAGTCGAAAAAAAAATTATTTTGGTGGTCTGGATCTAAGTCTTTCTTCAAAATAATTGTTCTTGGATTGAAGAGGAGTCCGGAATGTGCGTGAATCTTTCAAGTCAGCTATCTGCGAGGCGGAACCAACTTCCACTGCGAGCTTCGAACTCTGCTGCAACTCCACTCTGCTGAACTGGAACTCAACTGATTTCTGCTTGCTGCGGCTTCAGCTATATGGACGCCGACCAAAACCGGGGTGGGTTTGTCGGCGTCGGGGTTCCTCGATAATTCTAAATACATATCCACCTCTTTTTATTTCTGGTTAGGAATTTTCCACTCTTTTCCATTTTTGGGAGCCTTTTCTTACTCCCACCTTCTCACCATACTTCAGAGGGGCGTGAGCTGCCCTCCACACTTCTTCGTAGCAGCTTCTCATACCTATCCTCTGGATGGGCGGCGACAGCCTCCTTCGTGCGTCACGTGATCACCACTCGACCAATGGTGTCTTAGTCGGGTGTGGACGAATCCGCGGCTTTGTTTCAGGAAAAAAAAATATCTTGTCATCCCTTTACCCGAGCTCATTACGTAAAATCGCTCGATGATTTCTCTCTGCAAAGTCTGTCTTTCCTTGTGTGCTGAGTGTGTTAAATTCTCCAAACTCTCTTTCATATTAAAGTCGTATAAATTTCAAAATACTCTTTATAATTCTAAGGACAATTATTTTTTGTCCCTAAAGTCAAAAGCCCTTTTGCAAATACTTCTGTCCATGATATTCTCAGCATCGTTCTGCAGAGCAATATCTCTATTGACTTTTCTCTTCACTCGTGAAAAATTTTCTGGCATTAAATGTCGTTTAACAGTTTTGATATTAAATTGCAACGCAGCCGTCTTTTCGTGGTTCTAACAAAAGTCATTCGCGCGCGCACTCACACACACTCACAATAACACACACACACACACACACACATATATATATATATATATATATATATATATATATATACAGAGATCCATTGGTATAATCGAAGCGGGTCCTCTTAATACAATATAGAATTTGAAATATTAAAAGTAAATGTTAAAACTGATTCATAGAATGCTCAATGTTTATTTTCATTACACAAAGCAAAAGCATTCTTACAATTGGAATTAACATACGATTAGTTAATGACCGTTTTACCTGCGAATTATAAATTTAAAATTCGCAGGATTTTTCAAACTATTTAACGCGTCATTTCGTAGAATGGGACTCTTCAAAAACTAACATCATAAACAGCTTGAAAAATCCTGAGAATTTTCAAATTTTAAAATCCATAGGTGAAAAACGGAAATTAACTAATGGTATCTTAATTCCAGTTGCCTTGAGGAGGTGGTGCTGCCTTGAGTCAATAGTGTGGCAGATGGAAGACCTTATGACTGGAAACAGGACTCTGCAACATGTTACACAAGCAGGAGAACATAGTAATGTTTGTCAGACAGTTTCTACAACTACATCACATCCTATATCTGACCGCCTAACTCCTATGACATCAAGCCCTTAGATTATTATGTGTGGGGCACAGTTGACCGATATACCAATAAAACTCCTTGTAACATCAAAGATGAAATGGAGGCGAGGATTATGGCAGCATTGAACTTAAACAAGGACACAGTCCAGAAGAAATGCAGGAGATTCTGAAGTTGTTTGGAAGTAGAGATTGATGTCAATGACGATTTTATTGATTAAATTTACTCTTTAGTATTTTAAGATATTTTTGTGTAATTTTGGTAAATATATCTGTTAGAATGCAATGTCAGGGTTATTTCCATTTTTGCGTAATTTAGACGACAATTTGGGCATCACACCTTGTATATGAAGAAAGACATTACTTACTTAAAGAAGAAATATACATGGAAAACACTTTCAAAAACCTCAAATATCCTTATCATTTGATCCTCAACGCTAAAGAAAAGCATGCAGACTATACGAACACAAATATGATAACAACATTATCAACAGCAACAAACAGATATATAATACTACCTAATAACTCCATAAACTCCACTATCCAAAAAAACTAAACAACACCTATATAATTACAGCCTCATCCAAATAGATATGCTCAGTACCAAAAATACCCATAATAATAATAATGCAGAAATAAATATATTAAAAATAATAGCTCGACCTTTCCCGCGCAATACACAGGGCAAACTTGCAGAAATTTAAAAGAAAAGTATCAATGAACAGAAAAGGGATCTTTCACACAATAATTTATCATGTGCATTAGTTATACATAGAAATAAATTCAACCACAAATTGAATCAGAAGAATGCCACAATTATTAAAAGTCAAAGTAATTTAATTAGAAGGAAAATTCTTGAGAGTGCCTCTATCGAAGTTTATCGAAATATAAATGTGCAAAAATATCTCCATTCCCAAAAGAAGTACAACTTTCACAAACCAAGATACATGACAACAGAAATGTTAAAAACTGAAATAAAAAGTTTAAATCCTTAACCTCATATTATTTAAAATATACACCACATAGATTAATCCCAAAGCGAAAATTATTTAAATATAAATTTGCATAAAAATCAAAAACAACACTTACTCATTTTTGTTTAATAGATATTGGATTATATCATTCATAGCTTGTCTAATGTTTCAGCTAACATGATGCATATTTATGAGCATTGCTAACCTTACAAATTTTGAAAAACAATAATGTTTTTGCACTTGCATATAAACACTTGTTATATTATAAAATCCCAGCGGTGGCCTTGATAAAGACGAAATGCGTCAGCAACGTTTTCTTTTTGTTTCTATTCATATTGTTTTACAGATATACCGTCTGAAATTTATATATATATTGAAATTGAGCCTTGGTTGAAACGGCTTCCTATAATCTCATGATAATACATGGCTATATTTCTCTGGTCATAAAGAGTAGACTCTTGTAGCAAAATGAATGTTGTTTAATATCGCTGTCCATCTCTAAGCAGGTAGGCATTAAATTCAAATTTTTATAAAAACAAGAATGTATACTCACAAACGTTTACCTACTGAATATAACTTCTGTAACAAAAATACAATAGGAAATTTGTAACGCAATATGGATTTGTACATATATACATGTGTATTTCTGTATGCATATATATATGCCAAAATTGTCCAAATCGTGTGACAGCATAATTGTCACCAAAAATCTTAATATCTAAAAAATACTCTAAACTAATTGACTTTCTTTTTTTCAAATTTTTCATATACAACGTTCATCCATCTTGACACCATTTTTCGTAATATTTAACTGAAAAAAACTCTGATTAATTCAGCTATAAAGAGAGCAGGTTAAAATCTCTTTGTGTCAGATCTACTGTTTTCTCAAACGAGAAATGGCTGAGGAAAAAGATCATTCAGGCCTTCATTATGGTACCAACAATCATGCTCTGGTTTCCGTCTTAAAATTCCATCCAAAAAAATCATCGAGTGAACAGTGAATGAGTTGAAAGAAAAGGGGAACAGTAGAGCAGAAAATTGCGTCCGAACGTCACATCAGGAAGAGTGTCCATCATTTCAACATAGAGATGAAGAGATCAATTAGAAAAGATCCAAAAAAACACGTTTCGCACATGAGAGAAGAGTTTCAGCTATGACAGTCCAAACATCATGAAAAGAAGACTTGAAAATTAAATCGTACGTGAAACCTGTGAAGCACCCTGTTACACCAGGACAGAAAGTTAGAAGGATAGAGAGGGAGAACACCATGTTCAATAAGTTTGAAAATGATCCTGAAATGATATATATATCATACTTCTTATGAAACCCAGGTTGTGTGTGTGTGTGTGTGTGTCTGTACGTTTATATATTGGATCGGATTTCCTACATTTTTCAACCGATTTCAACAAAACTTCACAGGACTAAGTATAATTACCTTGCGGTTGTTCTGACAGCGCCAAAAATTGAAAAAAACTCAATTGTTTTTGCACAAAATCAATTTGAAAACATGACTAAGAGGCATTGCTGTAATAAGAATGAAAGGGTGATAACTCATATCGAGTTGCACTTATTATAAAACCCAAGTTGTTTGTGTGTGTATGTGTGTGTTCGTTTATATATGGGATCGGATTTCGTACATTTTTCAACCGATTTCAACAAAACTTCACTTTTGTTTTGGCAGGTAGTGCTTCTTATTGCCTTGCACACTTTTTTCTTTATTTTTACATTCAGAATGCTTTAAAAATTTCATTTACAAGACAATTGTTTGTAATAAAATTCTATTCAATCGGTAGACTCATAACGATTGAAAACAATGTTTTTGTTTGAGTTTGACTAATTCGTAAAAAAAAAAAAAGAAAATACCTTAAACAATAATCTTTGTCAAATTTATTTTTCAGTCTTTATGATGGTCGATACTTGATCTATCTCTTATTGTTACATCCCCGGCAACGCCGGGCTCTACTAGTATATATATATATATATATATATATATATATATATATATATATATATATATAGATTCATGAGCTTCCGATGATTAGCTATGATTAATTAATAATGAACGTGCCATTTTCATTTATGATCGATTTTTTCCCTTTAAGGCTAGTCAGTAGTTATGCATTCTTATTGCTCAAACTAGAGTCCAATAGTGTTATAAAACCTGGGGGAATTCATTCAAGTAAGATATCTTTAATCTTTTCTAAGATACAACGATACAGAACTTAGCAACTGGATAATTCTGCTGTTACACGATTTGGACAATTTTGATGTTACATATATATATATATATATATATATATATATATATATATATATATATATATATATATATATATATATATATGTTTTGTGAAGGGAGAAAACGATGTATACATAAAAAAAAATTGTGCTAGGCTCCATGATTTCAGAACCTATATCGCAGTGATACCGTGACGTTCCCATTAACATTGCCATATATATATTTAATGCAATGTGCAGTATAATCAAGTGCATTGTTCGAAACTTTATCACAGATTCAGTACAGTCTCCTTTGGCAATAGTTTAAATATTCTGGCAGAAATTTATTGGCACTTATTTGTATATTTGGCAATTGCTAATAACTCAGGAGAATTAAAAGAAATAAAATTTACACTGACATGTACAAACTATTTACAATATAGACCTATGACGAAAACATGTGACACAGAAATTCGAAGAAAGTAATGTCCTCCAAAACTAAACAAATTATGACGAAACACGTAAATTCCTTTAGAAACAAAAAAGTATAATAATTGCTATGTAATATCAGTTCCCTTATATGGTAGTGAATGCCATATAATTTCTCCATAGATGAAGAGCAAACCTGAGATCTAGCTTTACAAAGTGATGCCGAGAAAACAACGAGATAGTTTTATGGAAAAATTGATAGAGGACTAACACATATATAGAATTTGAAACGTACAGTTGAAATTTTATAGACGCATAAAGATTATAGAGGGCTTGGTTCATTTTACACTCACATGACATGTTGAAGGAATGAGGGAAACTGCGAATAAGCTATTGGATGACTACTCAGTGAGTATGGAAAAGTTTTAAAAATCATTTGGCTTTAAAATCGTCTGAGTTCAGCTTTCACCAAGTGTGTTTTTATGTTCTGGATCTTATGTTGTTCCCTTGCAATTTAACCCCTTGTACAAATATTTCTTCTGACTCATTCCTGATCCGCCACTCCAAACACGTCTTTTTCGTGCCCTGTCTCTTCGAGATATGAGCGATCATATTTTTCCAAAGCTTCCTATCTCTTGGCGCTTAGCTGTTTGTCCACCTTTACTAAGCCACTGGTTCCGCCATATATTCAAATACGCTGGTTCGATAAGCGGCTCATTGCCTGTCCAAATCTCTCTTGCGCTCATTATGTCTTTTGACTGTTAATTTTTCCATGCCCGCCATCCTCTTTATTTGTTTAAGATATTTCGACTATTTCTTCTTGATTCTGAGTAGAAGTGATCTTTTTTGCAGCCGTTTTCTTTAACGTTTCCACTTTGCTTACTGGCCGTTCATTTAGTTTTCGTTATCCTTCTATAGACCTGCAACTCTGTTACCCGCAGTTTTCTTTTTATCCGTGAAGACAATGTCTAGCATTCACTGCCATACAAATGGATTGATATCATATAACAAACCAGTCATTTTATTTGTTTCTAACAATTTTTGTTTTCTGTTTCTCGGCATCTTACTTAGCTTTTGAAAAACATTTTTCGTCACTAAAATGTATGCTCGGATTTCGGTATCATTTTTTTACATCATTTGTTAAAACTCTTCCTATATATTTAAACATCTCTACTTGTCTGATGTCGATATCTTCAATTTTAAACTCGCCTATCGGTTTTTTTCTTCTATTGTTCATGACAATAGCAATCTTAATAGCCGTATATTCGTTTCATTTAATAGTTCCTGAAAATCTTCACAAATTTCACCAAAACCTTCTTTTCTTTCAATCGAACGCAAAATATTATTGGAGATACTATGAGCAGATGTCTTTATTTATTCCGATGAATCATCGCATTTAATGTCATCCTTCGATGTTTTCATCATCATCTCTTTTATAATACTTTCTTTAAAACGCCCTCGGTTTGAGAATAAACTACATCCGGCAGCATGGCCTCTGATCAAGTGGTTTTGAGAAGCTCTTAATTGCTATTGTTTCCGGTTCCATAATGACCCAGTGTGGTAAAACCTGTTAATAGTGAGTTCTCAAACTCGGATCAAAACACATATAAAAATACACTACCCGCAAACCCAAGGAAACTCGCAAGGAAATTAAATGGCCCAAAAGTTTCTTAGAAATGGTAACATCCTTGTCCCTTATCTTCGCATTTGCTCAAACACAAATTTGGTTAGTGCAGGATTCAATTACCAGCATAACACGGGCATTGCAAACCTCTCATTGACGACGGACGGGAGTATAAATAACCATTGGATATTTGAACCTGCATGTATCCATATTTTGTATTTATCTTTTAGCAGGAACATCGTGTTTGCTATATTCATGTTCAACTCCTGATATGTTCGCAGGACTAACAAGCCATTATTATTAAACTATCTGACGCCATATTTGTTAATTGTATCGCAGGTTTGGTAATCGTGCCCAGCTCGAGCAGTGAAGTAACCAATTACGAATATTATATCAGCACGAAGAATCTTGCAAACAGGAATCCAGCGAGAATCATGATAAGAGTTTATCTTCTCTAGAGGAACACATGGTTGGAGCGTAGACACTTGTTAAAGTAACAAATCTATTGTTTCACAAATATATCCTCATTGATATCAGGCGATCAGAAATTCCAGAGAGTTTCTGTCAGCCTAGAAACTACAGAATTATTTACCGCAAAGGCAACACTTTCCTCCCACTTTCACCATTCGCCACTCCCACTCCAATGAAATACGTAGCCTCCAGATTGCTCTGTGAAATGATCCAACTTCAGAGAGTTTCACTTAAGACAACGCCATCACATAAACATTCTATCCGGCAGCACTTCTGCTTGCAAGCTCTTATCTCCGTTCGAGTCGTTTTGTTCTTTCTTCAGAGTCTGGTAATTGTCCAGATACCTAAACAACCAATATCTAAAGTTTTTAACTTTCAAGAACTGACAAGATGAAAACCATACAGGCTATTGCAATTCTTTTGTAAAGTCTTTAAAGTTTTCCAGATGTTTAAAGAAAGTAAAGGTACTAGTGCATGGGGCTTATTTAAGTTATGAAATGTTCTGCATGAATCCAAAATCAAGTACTGAACTTCAAATATTTTTCTCCCTCACCACCAAGAAGTCAATATCATTGGATACAAACGAAGTCGCAGGTATATATACCTTTCTTCTTCTAAAGAGATGCCTTAACAAAGTCTACGGTTTCTCAGTTCCATTTGACTTACAGCATTCCTTAATACCAATATGAACTATATGTGTGCACACACACACACTATATATATATATATATATATATATATATATATATATATATATATATATATATATATATATATATATATATATATATATATATATATTCATACGTGTTTGGTTGAAAAATATAGACATTTTATGTCTACTTCTGGGCATCTTAAGGACGTGTAATGATTAGCAAGCTTGTCTCGCTAGAGCAATTACGACAGTAGGGAGTTCGATCCTCACTGAGGGCCCCATACTTTCGGCCTGGTGCCACATCTGAGCTACGCTTGGAAAATCACAATTATGTCTATTTCTGGGAAACTCAAGGCCGTGTAATGGTTAGCAAAATTTTCCGGCTAAAGCAATTACGACTGAGTAGTGAGTTCAATCCTTACTGGGTGCCCCATACTTTCGGCCTTGTGTCACATCCAAGGTACGCTTGGAAAATCCCTATTATTTCTATTTCTTTTCATTTTAATCCTTTCAAATTCATAGAACAATTTCATAATGTTGCTAAAAACACATTAAGGAATGCACCGTGCCTTTTCTCATTTCCTTTATCTTCCCAAGTATCATCCAAGATATATTCAGGGGTGAATTGCTATGACTAAGACTAATGTAAGAAATAGTTGATAATTTTTTGTAAATGCGTATGAAAGCGGCTTGTTGAAACCAAAATTAACGTTATCAAGGGAGGTAATTTAATAATTTTTTAAAATTACAATTTAAGTATTTTGAAACATTGCTGTTGTAATTGTAATTTTAAAAAATAAAATTAGAAATATTTTAAAGCTTTGCTGTTATAGACCTTTTAAAATATTTTCTCTGTACACATAAGTAATCTTATTTAGTAGTGCTTATAGTTTTCTTATATAGAGGGCTTCAAGGATTTGAAGATATTGTTTTTGTTTTTATTTTCATGCTTGTGTATAATTGTATTGCAAATTAATATTTCTCTAAATCGTGAATCTGGACAGAAATCTAGTGTAGACAAATATTAGTAAAACTCAGATAAAGACAGAATTCAAAAATGCGTGCTAGCTTTAACAAACAGTAGATGAGAAAGAGATATTCGACTGAAAAAAAAATAATATTTCAATTAAAATTTATAAATCACTACATATAAATCTCTTCTCCGTCATGCTATTGGCAAATAGCTAGACAGACTGGTTTCTATAGCCTTGGATGGCAAATAGTCTAGGATAAGGACAACTCTGAATTTAAAACATCGATAAATATTAAAAACAAAAGGCTATGCATTTTCTGTATAGATTCACAGATGATTATATACAAATAAAAAAAAACACATTATTTTTCAAATGACAGATACAAAAAAAAACAAGGATAAAATGGGAGAAATGTGATGTTTAATAACTCTAATGGTATATTTAATTTAAGCAATATTTGCGTGTAAAATTTTTCTGTTAAAATATGTCATCTCTTTAGAAATTAAAAAAGTTATAATCTTTGAAGTTAAAATGTCGGAAACATTTGTTACATTAATTTTTGTTATAGTAATTTTCTATATATATATATATATATATATATATATATATATATATATAAAATATGACTGACAAAATGAAACAAAGTAAACATATATATATATATATATATATATATATATCAATTGTAATATATATATATATATATATATATATATATATATATATATATATATATATATATATATAAATAATTTTCTAATAATACAATTGTCCGAATGAAAGATACGTGTATATTCCTTCGTCTTGTTCTGACGCTATTCTACATATATATATATATAATATATCTATATCTATATCTATATATATATATATATATATATATATATATATATATATATATATATATATATATATTTTTTTTTGAAAACGACGAACAGCGTGCATTTATTTATTTTTTTTATACAATTTCTCAACCATCTAATACTTTTTTCAGATGCTAAATTATATAAAAACTGTCCGAATGTTCTTTCTATCCGAACGCTTTCGGCTATACATTAGCCATTTTCAAGTATTATATTTTAACTGTTCAAATAAGAAATAGTTTGTTATATGTATGTTTTATAAAATGTTTTCATTTTTCAAAACACAGTCAAGATATTATGTTCATGTTCAATCAAAATTCGTAAATAACTATATAGACCACTCTACAACATGTTTAACACGCAGACTCACTCTACACCTTTCTGACAATAGCTCAATTAGATATCATTTAAATATTCATGGAGACCTACCGAACACTATTCGTAACATACTTGTTGACAACATTAATATTATAGTATCATCTATATGCAAAAAAGGCTAAAAATAATGGAAGCCTTATTAATAAAAACAAACAAACCAACACTTAATATTATTAACTTTGAATATGGAGACAATATCTTGACTGTGTTTTGAAAAATTAAAACATTTTATAAAACATACATACAACAGAATATTTCTTATTTTAACAGTTAAAATATAATACTTGAAAATCGCGAATGTATAGACGAAAGCGTTTGTATAAAAAGAACATTCGGACAGTTTTTATATAATTTATCATCCAAAAAGAAAACAAAAATATCATAAGAAATTGTATGAAAACTAAATAAAAGCACCTTGCCTGTCATTTTCAATGAAATATGCATGAAAGAATGATTGCTGCTGGTTGCTGCCTAAATACAAATATATATATATATATATATATATATATATATATATATATATATATATATATATATATATATAGATTTTAATATTTACCAACCCCTAACACATACATTCTATCTATCTATCTATCTATCTATCTATCTATCTATATATATATATATATATATATATATAGATAGATAGATAGATAGATAGATAGATAATAAAAAATGTGTGTTAGGGGTTGGCAAATATAATCTAACTAAACGACCGAATTTGATTTTTGTTCAAGGGAAAACATTTCAACAATCTCTCGCATGTCTGTTTGTGTATGTAGGTGTGCTTGTCTATAATCCCGCATTGATTCCGATGCCATATATGGCAGGCCATTATGTTCAGTATACATGCACTGTTTCTCAGCACAAATCTTGAACCTGATCGCTTAAGTGCAAAAATGATCATGTAACAACCGCGTCGCCAAGGTGACAGTAGAGATCCGGCTGTTATCGTCGCTCGGTCGACGCATCTTGAAATTGAAAGTGTCTACGATTTCAAAATGCCGATTTTGTTTGCACGGGAAACCCGAATATATCACGTATCTTTCGATTCTTCATTCAACCTTTCCTTCATCTTTCTTTCTTCAGTATTCTAATTTGATAAAACATTATTTCCTTTCTTTTATTTTTTTTTTGTCATTGTCTATTATTTCCTCTTTTACCTTTCATTAATTTCTCTTTTACGTATACATCTTGTTACGTTTTGTCTCCATTTTCGGTCTCACCAATATTTTTCTTGTTAAAAGCTAAATTTATTACTCCCTTTACATTCAATCTTCTCTACTATCTCGATTCTTTTCAATATATCATGCGTTATTCTCTTACAGTGATTCAATTTTCTGCTCTTTATTTGTTTTACTTTGCCCTTTACGTAAATGTATTTTACATGTTTTCCTTCGCGATAAATGTTTCTACAGTTTTCCCCTTTTTCTGTTTATTCAAAAAGATTCTGCCTAATTCTGTGTAAACACTTAACTGTTGCGTAACATATACTGTTTTTTTTTATAGGAACACGTGGTTTTGACAGAATGCAAGGAATTTCTGTTTAGCACTGTTAAAGCCTCACCTCTTCCCTGGGGTAGTTGTTGGGAGACTGTACATCTGCTTCTCCTGGTATGATTTTATGCGTTAGTAAGGAAGGTAAGAAGGATTGTGGATGAGGCAGAAAGATAAGATTGATGCTTACAGATATAACGAGAAATGTCTGAAAAAAAAAGCAGAGTCGTAATGTGCGTTGGAGAGAATTAAGACAATAGTATTTATAGTTAAACGCAGGCAAACGATGGTTGTGTAATGGTTAGAAAGTTTGTCCCGCTAGAAATGTCACGCCTGTGTAGTGTGTTAGATAATTAGTGAATTAGCATAAAATACAGTCAAATTTGTGCCACATCTAAGTTACCATAAGAAAATGAACAGATATTTACCAAGATTCATATAAGTTTATTTATGTATACATTTAACTATTAATGAAATCATATTTTCTATTAATAAATCATATTAATGTATATTCATATTTATATGTCTACAGTTTTATATCAATCAATATTTATATCTATTTATATTATTTATATATATTGAAAACGCCCATAGTGGAGAATATGACTAAAGACTGTGTATACGTCATCCCGTGCAGCTGCGGAACGAAATATAAAGGGGAGGCAGGCCGTCCCCTTAAGGTAAGGCTTCAAAAACACCAGACAGCTGTAACATGAGGGGAAGAGAAAAAAATCAGGCGTGGGTGACAATATATGGAGAGAAAAGGGAGATCACCGCCCTCTGTGGTATCAGGTTGAGATCATAGACAAAACCACCATTGGAAACTTAAGGAATCAGCACATATGCTAGATTCCAAAAATCTACTCAGCCGACTAATCATAGAAATGCATACAATATGGGAACCAGTAATATGGAATGCCAGAGAAAAGCGATAATAACAACAAAAAAAAATGCAATATGAGCTCTGGTAAAAATGGATTGATAACGGCAAAAATTGCAATAGGAACACTGGTAAAAATGGTTGCTGGATACATTAGGTTAATAATACCCAGAAATTCAAGCACATAGGTTCTTAAGGACACATGTCACAGTGGATAAAAGCGTTAGTTAAATCCAGTAACAAAACCAAAAGAGTGTGAGTTCAATACCCGGTTAAGGCAGTGGAGAACTTTCAGTGGGAAATTAAAAGGAGATAGCTGATAAGTGACAGCTATTAAAGACACAGAACGTAGAACTAGAACAGTCTACCTCAGTGAGCGAAATAAAGGGTTCAGTTCAACAGTCCAACCACCTGAAAAAGGCCGAGTGTACAACGGCCGAAACGTTGTAATAAATGTGGCGACGAAGATGAGGACAATAGTACGAATAATGTAGATATTGAAAAATATCTTTATATGTATATAAATATTTTTTTTCATTTTATTTTAGACTTTTGTATTTATAGACATATAAATTCATATTTATATTTTATGTTTAGACATACCTATCTCTTTTCTTAATATATATATATATATATATATATATATATATATATATATATATATATATATATAAAATAAATATAAAAGTCATGCCATGCTATATGCAAGGATTGCACAGTCTGTTTCATGAAACAGACTGTCGCCTCTAAGTGTTGACTTCATGTTCACTTTTATATTTTACACACGCCTATCTCTGATATTGAGCACTTTATCCCATAAATATAGCACACCTTAAGACTATATTTCTTTATATATATATATATATATATGTTACATATATGTATATATAT
>CAHIKZ030000243.1:1722500-1925000 GCA_903632075.3 Acanthosepion pharaonis | reverse complement strand
GACGCTGCCGGATACCTGATACAGTCTAATTCGGAATATCATGAGAATACTCAGGGTTGTGCTAACACAATTTACTATCGTCTTGCAGAATAGATTCCATCTTGTTGATGTAATCTTGCTTATCTAGAATAACTACACCAGAACCATAATCAGGCTTAGTGACATATATATCACCGTGGTATCTAATAGACCTAACAGCTTGAATGTGGACAGAACGCCACAAGCAACCCGTCGGTTTTTGTTGCCATCTATAAAATGGATTTCGTTTTTCGTGTTAAAAAGTAATTTTTGTCAACGATGGATCTGAGGTCGAAAAGATTTTTAGATATTTTCCCTTTTTAGTATTTATATATATATATATATATATATATATATATATATATATATATATATATATATATACACATATATATATATTATGCAATGTTATATTAGATCTCGAATCTACTCGTAGCAGCAACGTGATTTCCCACCTGCTGAAACGTTAAAAATAAATTAACATTGAAACAAGATGCACAGTTTTGTAGAGGGGTATATGCATGTTCAAATCTAACATTTCCTAATAAATATTTATTGTTATATTTTTGTATTGGACCCTGTTCTAAATTGTTTTGAACGTTGAAATCTTATATATATATATGTGTGTGTGTGTGTGCGTGCGCGTGTGTGTTTATGTTTGTTGTAGGTTTATGTATTTGCTTAAATAAATTAATGTCTTTATACAAAAAAAATTCTATCCTAGAAGAAAATAAATTGCAAGTTTCAACAACAGACTAAGTCATTGCAAAACAAAAATGTATCTTGTGCAAGAAAACAGATTTGAAACGAACAGAACAAATAAAGTGAAACGGAAGGAGTGAATACAGTTATTGGTTTCTACAAGTACTCATCACTTATTGATTATCTCAAAATTACCAATTTCCCCAAGCGATATCCGACCTCCCCGACTAAAGACTGACCCCGGGGTAAGATCTTGGGTATTGATATCAAATATGGAGAAGTAAACTTTGGTTGCGGAAGAAGAAACAATACAGGTGATGATATTTGACGGAGTAGAAATGTACTCGTTGAACATTCAGTACTGACGTATGAATAAAATTGTAGGTAGAATAGATATAATAAAATGAAATGTAATTCAGACGACAATTTACCCACCATATTATATATCTATCTATCTATCTATCTATCTATCTATATATATATATATATATATATATATATATATATATATATATATATATAAATGACAATGGGAGAATATAGTCATTATAACTGTGACGATAACTGACGTTATTTTCAGTTAATAATATGAAAATAGCGTTCTCTGCATTCCTCCATTTGCTAAGAACATTCTGTTTTTTGTTATTATTAGTTACTTTCTTTAATTAAATTCATTTCGTTTTTTGCTTTGAGAAAGTCCACATTGGACAAAACCCGTCAGCAATAACTACAGTTTTCCTTATGTCATACATATTTATAAATATTTTCTTTTTTTACAAGTTAACTCTGAGAAAGTTTCATATATATATATATATATATATATATATATATATATATATATATATATATATATATATAACCCTTGAGCGTTTAGCCTTGTAGAGGTGGAATGGAGATCAACTTGTTTTAGTGGACTCAACCGTTTTCTAGAAGCGAGAGCAAGATCTAAAATGTCAGCCAGTCTAACGGTGATCTCATCTCATAATCCTCACTCTTGCTCCATATGCGGCCTCCTTTGTAAATCACTAGTGGTTCTTAAGTGGCACTTACGATAATCGCACAAAATTTCATAACTGAATCATTGTAAACCCTCGCTCAGGCATATTGTATTTGTTCAAAACCTGTGGAATATACAGGAACTATGCTGAGCAGAACTTAGTTACTGTTTCTTGGAGAAAGCGTGATCATCAATCTAAACAAGGCCAGCACATTCAAATCCTTCAAGGCATGAAGATTCTTTAAATATTAATAAAAGAGCGAGTGATATATTAGCTTTAATGAAATATCGTATGTTTTTAGTGACACTGATGATTTAAGTTCATGACAGTTGTATACAAGGGCGCAAGCAGCTGTCAACAAAAATCTGAAAGAATAGATGCAAATGCAGACTGGGATGACAATTAAACGGGATATTAAAACAGGGTTAAAATTGAAACGTTTCCTCAATGATCCCGGAATAGCACTGTGGATACCGTACTTCAAATGGTCTCTATTGGATGTTGGCAGAGGAGGAGGTAAAAGTGATTGTGGCCAGATATGAAAAGTTTTTTTTTTTCATAGGGCCATTATATAAATTACATTGTACGTTAACTATCTCTCTCTCTCTCTCTCTATCTCTTTTTTATATATATAAACACATATATATATATATATATATATATATATATATATATATATATATATATATATATATATATCACTCTCTTTCTTACCTACTTTCTCTGTTTGTCTCTCTCTCATCTCTCTCTCTCTCTATACATACATATATATATATATATGTATATATATATATATATATATATATATATATATATATATATTCACACATTAATGTTTCCTCCCTATATATATATATATATATATATATTCACTACATTAATACTGCACTTTCTCTCTCTCTCTCTCTCTCTCTCTATATATATATATATATATATATATATATATATATATATATATATATATATATATATATATATATATATATAATAAATTAATTGATTTAAAATATTTTTTTCCGCTGCACAGTTCTAACCATGTTTCAAAAATGAAAAGCCACGAATTTAATTTTGCAATTAAATTAAAGACATTAGTTCCATTTCATCCTCAAGCGATTTTTGGAGTAAGTTTTAAAATTACTGGGTTTTAAAAACACAGCTATAATGACGTTTCCATGGTTACTGATAAATCTACTTCAACTGGACAAAGGTTGTCTGGGTTTTCCTTATGTCTGCATCATTGTATCGGTTATTAGCTACATTTTGGTAAGGGGTAGGGATGTATTTTTGAATGAAAACTGACATCCGTTGAATGCATGTCGTCTGGATTTTTTTAAAATTTATTGTTAACGGCAAAAAATTCTTATGGCATTTTTTTCCTATTTGTAAATTTAAAGATTTTCGGGGGTGTTCAGAATAGAATACTTTTTATTTAACTACGATTTGAAAAATTCTCATTTTTAAATTTTTATTATACTATATTTTTTTATGAACAGTGAAATGTATTAGAATCCCTTATATTATGTAGGATTATTTTTACATCAAGTATAAGCATGTATATTAGGGTACTTTTTTTTTTAAGTAAAATGACGGCAAAAATATTTACTTAATTTACTGATTTAGTAAACTTTTTTTTATTTTTTATATATATAAACCTAGTAATATATTGTTTCTCATGTAAGTACAAAGGACATGGGTTATTCATAAGCTTACATCTTCTGGCATTTCATATTAATTTTATTTTACTATAGGTGTTTTATTGGATTCTTTTGTTATTTTTAATAGATTATATTACTTATATATATATATATATATATATATATATATATATATATATATATATATATATATAAATATATATAGATGTTTTCATGTCTTTTTTTAAGAAATGCAAACAGACCCAATAATGATATTAAGGACAATACTGAAAGGCGACAGTTTGCTTCATGCTTAGGCGCAACCTTTGAGTACGAAACAGACTGTAGCCTCTCGGTTTTCAGCTCCGTCTTCACGCTGTATCCCATTTATTGAGTTCTTTCATCCATAAATATATCATTCATTAAAACTATACATCTTATCTTAGCCCACGTGTTTCGTCATCTAAATGACTTTACCAAGTCCAACATAAGGATTTTATTTTATGAAAGTATGTATATACAAGAGTAAAAAAAATTCAGAATGTTTGGTATTGGATTGCTCATGATATTCATCTTGTTAAGGGAAAAGTCATATATATATATATATATATATATATATATATATATATATATATATATATATATTTATTTATTTATTTAAAATATGATTCCAACACGCTACATAAGAGTTCTCATGTTTCAAAAGAAGAGCTGAAAACTTCAATATAATTATTTGAATTAAATTGAATTAAAGTACTAAGTTTTGTTCCATCTTCAAGAGAAATTTATTTGGAATAACTTATTTCTAAAGTTTACGCGTTTTATAAGCATATTCCTTATTGAAATCAAAATTTCTATGGTAACGGCTAGAGCAATTGTTTAAAGAAAAGGGGCTTAAGGTGTTAATTATTTGTATCAATATCTCAGTTACATTCACAGATGTCAAGTCAGGGTAAGGTTGGGGTGTCTAAATTTAAAGCGGAAGATGACATCGTCTTGTCTGGTTAAGCGTCTATGGAGATTTATTTATTTTTAATTTATTTTTTTCTGAAAGGGTTTTGTGTATATAAAAACTGTCGTAAGTCGCTAACATTTTTTTTTTGACGACTTCGTAAAGGATTATCTTTTTTATAGGACATTTCAAGTATTTATTAGGACTATGGAATTTAAAAATTATTTTATTATTTGTTTGTTTGTATGCTAATTATTCAATGCAAAAATTTGATGATGTAGGCAAAAAACCGTTAAGTCCTGTCTATTGTTTAATAGATTTTTATTATTTAGAAAACTTCATATTTTTAAATAAATAATTATATCCATGCTCTACTTTTGTATCGAGCACTATTTTTTTAAAAATAATAACAAAAATATTAAGAACTTTGGATTATTTACCTAACGAGTTCTTTCCTATTTTCTATATATTTTTCACACACACACACACACACACACACACACACACACATATATATATATACACACACACACACATATATATATATACACACACACACATATATATATATATAGTGTGTGTGTGTGTGTGTGTGTGTGTGTGTGTGTGTGTGTGTGATTGAAAACAGAGGTTTTTTATTATCGGAAACACATTGATATACACATAGGAGTACATGAATACTTAAATTATTAGGTAATAATTATTTTCATTGACATGAACATTTGAGGTATTTGTTATTTAAATACACCACGTGGTATCTGAAATCTTGTCGCTGTAATATATGTGGTAATATCAATAAAATATTGAAAATACATTCTTATGTTTTCTAGTTGATTAAAAAAATACAAGGAAATGTTCAAATAGATATTACTCAGCATTAATGCGTCCCCCGACGCAGCTGATGCAGAACCTAGCGCGGTTTCAGATAAGCCTGCCTCACGGGTAACTTGCATAAAAGGTGATACGAATTATATTCCCCGTATGCTCATTCACAAGTCCACCCTCTGAGCTTTCATTCACACATGTTTCTATTCTGCTCGATTTGTTTATGCCAGAGGTAAATGCTTTTGCAGCCTGGTGGAGAGTTGCAACGCGCACGAAATGAACTTTGTACTGTGCTCGAAGAATCAAGTTTAGGAAGAACTATTTTCATAGGTGGCATCCCCAATAATAACACTGGTGCCCTGTGGTACAGAAAAATTCTCACCAGAATCTTAAAACAGAATTCCATATTTTCGGTGTATCAAACACATATATACATTATAGCAAAAATCTATCTATCTATCTATCTATCTATCTATCTATCTATCTATCTATCTATCTGTGTAAATATATAGAAAATAGGAAAGAACTCCTTAGGTAAATAATCCAAAGTTCTTTAGTATATTGTTATTATTTTAAAGAAATAGTGCTCGATACAAAAGTAGAGTATAAATATAATTATTTATTTAAACATATGATTCCAACACGCTACATAAGAGTTCTCATGTTTCAAAACAAGAGCCGAAAACTTTAATATAATTACTTGAATTAAATTGAATTAAAGTAAGCTCTGTCCCCTCTCCAAGCAAAATTTTTGGAATCTATATATATATATATATATATATATATATATATATATATATATATATATATATATATATATATATAAATATATATTATCATTTAATCGAAAATTATATATATATATATATATATATATATATATATATATATATATATGTGTGTGTGTGTGTGTATGTTTGTGTATAATGTAGCGTCCAAAATTAAGGTAAGAAACAGATATTAAATCTTCAATACCCCCAATATTCCAATTTTTCTGAAATTTTCACTAAGTGTAGGCAAATTGCTCTTCATTTGTGCTTTAAATATGTAAGTTATTAAAAATGACATAGAGAGTGCTATGATTCATTTAATCCTTTGCTCAAATATCAAATACCTACAATTAATGAAAAAAAAACAATGCTTTAATAAATATAATTGGCCAAAAATATGCAAAAAATTCTTCACAATATTTACTGCTAAAACCCTTGTTTTGAATTACTGCTGCCCATCTGCGTCCAAATTATTTCTCTAAATTTTGACTTTCGTCATATGTAATTTTAGCCTATTCCTTCTGTAGTTTTTTTCCCCATAGATATTCGACATTTGATGGATTCCTAGCCATGCCATTTTGTCCTAAAGTCTCCCATGGAATTTATGTTTAGGGCTTTGAGATAATACATCTATAATGTATATTTTCTTCTTCGTTCAGATACGCTATAACATGCTGGAATACATGATTTGCAATCCCAGACTTTAGTAATACTGGTTGAACATGTTCTAATAAATTCTTGTACCTAGCAACATTAATCTTAATGTAAGCGTACCGGATGTGACGTACCCAGTCTTGAAAAAGAAAAAAAAAAAGCCGAAATCCATCACGGCGCGTCCGGCAAGGTCGATCATCTTCTTTGTGCACTGTGAACTCAACCTCTTGCCAATTTGTCTTCTTACATAATGTTTTCTAAATATATTAAATTTACTTTCATCACTGAAAAAGAAAAAGAGAAAAAACGCTGGTCTACTGTCCTTCTGACCACAGAACGTTCTCCTTTGCAAATTCTATTCTTACTGACTTGTTTTTTTGTTTTTTTTTGCTTACGGGCGGCTTCTTCTGTGGACACCTAGCATAAAGCATTATTTCTTGCAAGCGTCTAAGCATAGTTTGTCGAGACACATTAATGTCAATTGAAATTTCTCGTGAAATGTGTGGCGCAATACAGAAAAAGTTTCTTCAATGCTAGGCGTTGGACTATCCTGTCATTGGCTGTTGTTTTCCTTTGTTTATCCACCTTGTTTGGACTGATTAAGTGACTAGTGTTTTCGTACAGTTTTAGAATTCGTGTCACAAATCTTTTGGGACGTTTCACCTCTCCAGCAATCTAGCCAGATGTGTGATTTTTCTTTCGCAGTTTGACAACATCAGCTGTTTGGAGATTTATCAACTTTGCTTTCAGTTTCCCTTTGGAAAATGACGTAGTGATGATAAACAATAATAACCTTTATAATATCCTTACTTATCAGAAATCCGGATAATGTGTGTCATTCCCATACATTTCCCGATTTGTTCCTTAAATTTGGGACTAGATATTTGAGTAAAGAATTAAATGAATCATAGCTATTTGTCTACATTTATCGAAAACTTCAGAGAAATTGGACTTATTGGTTCGTTATGTTCACTTAAGCACAAATAAAATTAGCAAAGTATAAATCCACATTTCTTCTTTGTAATGGATTAAATAGTAAGACTTGTATCCGTAAATGAATTTTATCTCCGAAATACTTCTTACAATCTAAAAATATTTTCTGGCTTTAAATATCCGTCCCAAGAATAAATCTTCCCATATTAGTGTGTCTCCTGCGTGTTTCTTTCCAAGTAGAGCATTTTTAAACGTTAGAATATAATGTCGCGTCTAAAATATAAAAAACAGTGTTCCAATATCTTTGACCAATTTTAAATGTGAATAAAATTTAAGCATCTAATGATCTTTTTCCTTTTTCTTTCAGATTTGAATACTTAAGTCTTTGGCAGTTTCAACCATAGAAAAATTAACAATCAAACAACGTGTTAAAGTTATGGAAGCCTATTAAGAAAATGGACGTTGAAACAGAAATACAATGAGAAATTCCCAGGTCGCATCATCTCTCGAAACAGCGAAGTCAATTGGCAAACACTTGACGTCTTTAGATTTCTTCCTTTAGAGTCATGTCAAATGTAAGATCTATGCCAACAAGCCAACAACAATTCAACAGCTGCAGGATGAGATAAAAAGGCATGTTGGTGCGATCGAGGAGCAACTATATAGAGAGGTCATCAAAAATTTTGACCATCGACTGGAGGTGTGTCGCCTAACCCTTGCCGGACATTTGGGCGATATTATTTTTCACGCATAATTGGCATGACTTAAATAACATCATCTAATAGAGACATAAATAAATTTTCAAATAATAATACTGATTTATTTACTGATTATTTTGATCCGTCTTAGTCTAAACACATATATATATATATATATATATATATATATATATATATATATATATGAAAAGAAACTTGTCAGCAGTTAATATACCACATAACGCCCTTGAGCGTTTAGCTTTGGAGAGGGTAGAATGGAGAACAACGTGTTTTACAGGACTCAGCAATTTTCAATCTGCTTGTCTGAATCATCTTCAAGAAATGAGAGCAAGATCTAAAAGATCAGCCACTCTAACAGTGATCTCATCTCACAATTCTCACACCTGCTCCATATGTGGCCTCCTTTGTAAATCACTAGCGGGTCTTAAATGCCACTTAAGATTATCGCATAATCTTTCATAACTGAATCAAGGAGCTGGCAGATCCTCATACGTCGAAACCGACGGGAGAGGCCATTATATATATATATATATATATATATATATATATATATATATATATATATATATATATATACAGGGTGTTCATAAAGGTTTTGTGCACTTTATAAACTTTATAACTTTATTTGTATTTGCGATAGAAATAATTTGTACAAAATGTTATAAAGTTTAATTATCCTAGTTTTAAGTATAGTTATTGAATAATTCTTTACTACAAAATTTGCAAAAAATTTTAGATAAGTAAAAAAACATATTTTCTTTTTTCCCAGCGTATTATCCTTTTTATTGCTAATGATGGAGGACAAGTGGAAACTTAAATAAAATTTCAATAAAACCTTAAAGAATATAGATTTACTTCTTTTTAATCCTTTTTAGAAATTATTTCTTTTGCAAATACAAATAAAGTTATATTTTTTAAAGTGCACCCAAACTTTATGGACAAAACTGTATATATATATATATATATATATATATATATATATATATATATATATATATATATATATATATATATATATAGTGATTGTGTGTGTATAATTTTATATTTGGTCACCAATTTCTTTTTTATTTCGAAAAGGCATTGCGACTAAGCCTTTTATTTTATTTCCCTTACATTCATAAAGAAATGTCCTTATGAGATATAAAATGATTAAGGACTCTACAAAGAGTCTTTGGATCTGGGCGCTTTAGGCAAATTTGTTAACTTTGATGGGGTTTTCATTGAAGACTACTGGCTAGCATCGGTTAGAAGAAAGTTCTCGGATCCGAAGAACATTTGAACAGTTCTTTTACACTAAAGAAATCTCTTGATCAAATGCAAGAAAAAAAAGCAATAAAAACATAATCGCTTTATAGTCATTTTAAAGGAAATCTGCATAGATACCTATAAAAAGAGTGTATCAAGCATACTTTTTAAAACTTTGTAGGCAGTTTTCTTTCAATAAAGCAAAGGGAAGAAAATATTCCATATAATTATATGTCCGCAAATACTTCGTTTTTGAGTTATTAAGTTTAAAGAAATAAAGAGATGTTAATGTATTTCCATTGGTAATTCGTGTACATTTTTTGTATAGCTGTTTTCAACGTCTAACGTGTGTATCAGTGGATTAACTGAGAAGTGTTCCGTTTAAGAATGGCAGGATAATCTCTATCGTGAGCAGGTAAGTATGATTTTTTACATACGGCTGGACAAATAGTAATAGACGCGAGCATGCTCGGCTGTATTAGATTGCGTTTCCACCACCGAAGGACGCTGCATCAACTAAACTTTGCTGCAGTCTCATTGCCGAGACAGGATCCGTGGTACCACTAACTATGGATCGAGGAAGATCGATTTCCGCTCGGACATTCTACAGATTCTTGGTGAGGATCCAAGTATCATCATGCGTCAAGTGATCCTAGTATGTCGTACATTTCACAGTACCTTGTGGTTGATACTTCAAGAACAGCTTCTATATCCATGCGATTTGCAACGAGAGCAGCGTCTTATAAGTGTTTAGTAGTGTATGTTCGATAATACATTTAACAGTGTCAACCGGAAACTTTAAACTTAATTCTGAAAGGAAGAATATATATATATGTATGTTTGTGTGTCTGTGTCTGTGTGTCTGTTTGTGCGTGTCTTTGTGTGTGTGTCTTTGTGTGTGTGTTAATAAATACATATACCTACATTTGCTGTGCGACTCGAGCTTCGTTGGTTACCCAAGTCATCGGTCACGATATATATATATATATATATATATATATATATATATATATATATATATATATATTAAAATGAAAACAGACTACTTTTTTATTTGCTTAAAGTGGTCTGTTTTTATTTAGATTATTTGTTCTGGATTTACATTGAGCTCTCTGGATTTTATCCTCGTTGGGTCTATCCATACGGATTACCTAGTTTTTCATAAACTAACTCTCTCTCTTTCTCTCTCTCTCTATCTCTCTCTCTCTCTCTCTCTATATATATATATATATATATATATATATATATATATATTCACTGTTCAGTGGTCTTTTAAATCAATGATCTTAAAAGCTTTTGTATATAGCTAAGAGTTTAGATAATTAGATAAAAAGATCCATACATATATGGATATATTACGTGTGTGTGCTTGAGAGAGAGAGAGAGAGAGAGAGAGAGAGAGAGAGAGATCTGAATAGACACAATTTTGAGCTCATTTCCCCCCTATATAGACCTCGGTAACCCTTCAGCCAAGGCTTCTTCAGAGGCCGGTGTTTGGCAGAGCTGTTGTAAAGAAATTGGTCCGCAATTATGCGGCAATTGGAGATATAGTTGGAACACGTGTAAAAGAAATTTACGATTAAAATAATTACGTAATTTTAAGAAGCAATACAAATAAACCAACAAGAGCATAAAACAGAATAACAGTCGCCCCCTAATCTCGAAATAATTGAAGGGACCACAAAAAGTTCTTCTTCTGTCTTGAAAGAGATGATTTAAGGAAAACAGCTTATAAAACTTGCAATTGATGCTTGTATCTTCCCATATGCAAAATAGAGAATGTATCCATCGTGAAACACGACGCGAACTTCTTATTCTCTAATAAGTGCTGTTCGATTACCGAGTCGTGTAAAGTCTGTGATACACAAGTATGATTAATTGAAGGTAATCTTATAAATATAAACACGTGTTGAGCCAATTTTTTTTTCCATTCTGAGACCAGTCCGCCTGATGAAGGGTGAAAACTTATCACAAATTGTCTCTATGCAGATCTATTTATTTATTCTGTGCTACCAAAACATTATTCACACACACACACACACACACACACACACACACACACACACACACACACACACACACACACACACACACGCACACACACACACACACAAAAACACACACACACACACACACAAAACACGCAGGTATGTGTGTGTGCGTGCGTGTGTGTTTGATAAACAATAGTTTATTATTGCCTCAACATACATAACATAGTTAAGTATAAGACTAAATTCAGGGATGCCTAATTTAAATTGAGTACACACGCACACAAACACATATGTATACTAAAGGGTTCAGTTTGACATTCCAACCGCCTGAAGAAGGCCGGAGCGTACAACGGACGAAACGTCGTAAAATATATGGTGACAAAGAGGAGGACAATAGTCCGAATAATGTAAATAGTGTACATAATACCTCATCTCAGAAATGTAGACACACAAAACGCACGCACGCACACACACACACACACACACACACACACATATGTACAATGTTCATGTACAATTTGATTTCCAAGTCTTTATTAGCTGCTTTTTGTGCTGTCATCCGGAAAGTCCTCTCTCACGTGCTGAACGTCTTAATCTGAGGAGAGTGCAGAGGATTGGTAACGGGTAGTCAACATCACGGTGTTTGGGGTGATCGCTAGTGATGAAGACGTTATGCTTCCATTCATCACTCCACAGGGCCTCAAAAGCAACAGGTCCTACATAGAGGGCCTTGAGGAGGTAATTCTCTCCTGGGTCAAGAGGTTGACTGCTGAAATATCCTTGTCTGGTAATAGGACTCTGCTCCATGACACATAAGCAGGAGGACTCAGTCATGTCTGTCAGACAATTTCCGGAATCACACCACTTCTTACATCTAGCAACATATCTTCTCAGATTGCATCACGCTTGCTTATTATGTGTGAGACGCAACTGAACGAGGCACCAACAAAACTCGTTTTAACACTCAGTATGAACAGAAAGGCAAGTATTATAAAAGCATTCACCAACCTAAACAAGGAGAACGCCCAGAAGAGTTGAAGAAGATTCAGAAGACGTCTGGAAGCTGTGGTTCAAGTCAATGGCAATTAATTTGATCTTTAGTATTTCAAGACATTTTGGTGTAATTTTGGTAAATATATCTGTTAAAATGAGAAGTCGTTGTTATGTTCATTTTGTGTAATTTAGACGACAATTTATCCATCACACCCTGTATACGCGTGTGTGTCTGTGTATATGTAGACTGTAACTTGAAGAAGAGAGTGGCTGCTGGAAGGCACTATGCCTGTCCGCAGGACTCTGCAGCATGCCACACATGCAGGAGAACCCAGTTATGGCTATCAGACAATTTCCGCGACAAGATCTCCTTTTACATCTAGCCATCTAACTCCCCAGACTGCAACGTCCTTGATTATTATGGGTAGGGGAGAGACCCCCCAAAAAAAAAAACTCCTTGTAACACCAAAGATGAACTGCAGGCAAGGATTATTCATTTACCAACTTGTTTAAGTTGAAACTATCCAGAAGATATGCAGAAGATTCTGAAGTCGTTTTGAAGTCGTGATTAAAGCCAATGGTGATTTTATTGAATAAATTTACTCTTTAGTATTTCAAGATATTTTCGTGTCATTTTGGTAAATATATCTGTTAAAATAAGTTGTCAATGATATTTTCTTTTCTGGCGTAATTTAGACGCCAATTTATCCATCGTACAATATAATGTATATAGTGACAAAAGCAATATGAAGCCAATGAGAAAGGATAACAAATAACAAATTGTACTCCGTTTTATTATGAAAGGCTGAAGCGAAAAATTCAACGTCCATAAAAGATGTGAAGAAACATTTATTTTCGTACTAGCCGAATTAACCGCACCTTGCTGCGAGTTTTTTTGTTTTTGTTTTTTTTTGATAAAAAAAATGATGCTTGATTTTAAATCATTGTCATAATTTGTGAAGAAAATAATACATTTTAATATTAATAATTTTTCTGATGTAACCTCCAGCTTCTGTCTTGCTCCTTTATATTTTGTATAGGTGTCAGTCCCTATTTCAAATTTAAATTTAATTTAAATCAAAGGGAAAAAAATCAGCGGTGTTTGCAAAAACACCTTGATCTGACCCCCGTCGATATGTATATGCGCAGTACTTGATTCAATGAATTGATGAGCAGATTTGAACATTGATATGACCCTTGAATTGTCGCAACAAATATGTATTGTAAACACTAACCTCTAATTAGTGATTGATTGCTCAATTGCCGATGTGACCTCCATCTTCTGGCTTTCTCCTCTATTTTGGATAGGAATCGTTTCCTTGTTTAAATTAAATTAAATTTAAATCAAAGTTAAAATTTCAACGGTAGTACGCCCAGGGACCCACTTTGATCAAAATGATATATACTTATCCAAGTACCCTGGGTAAAGTATTTTCATTATATATGTGGTTATGGGTGTCTATCTCCAAAACCTTTAGGAGTAGTTCGATAACAAACAAACTGACAGACAGAGGCTAGAACATTTTTATATAGATGACTGGAATTTGTTTATAAGCGGGTGGTGTAAAATAATGTGAAAGAATATTACAATTAAACAATAATAACAAAAAAATTGTCAATAATTTGTTAGGGTTTCAGTGATTGAAAACACAATTAAAACTGCAATTACTTTAGCTAAGCGCGGACATTTATTTAGCAAGAGGATAAAATATCCGTTAGATGTGACCAGGGGAGTGAAAATAGAGGCAACATTTTCGGAATTATGCCATCTCAGCAGATTGAAATATATATTATTCTAATGGGGTTAGCGGAATTGACATAATTAAATTGTTTAAAATGTTTAAAATTGAGTCTACACTCATTGACACCTATTTGCTATTTACAGCAAAAATTGGTACTCTTTAAAAAAATGTAACATTAGTGCTATTTCAAAATGTTCGGCAATAAAGTTATTAGACCACCCATAAACCAGTTGCTTTGTTAGGTTAACTTTGTTCAACAGCATATCAACCTCTATCGGTTATTTAATACCGGAATGTAAATATTTTGAATATAGTTTTATGGCTTCATCTACAGATAAAATGTATTGTTGGTCATTTTGCTATAAAATTATTGTTGGAAATTCTGCTTTAAATATATATCGTTGGTAAACCTACTATAAATATGTAATGTTGGTAATGTTTATGTAATAATTTATTGTTGGTAATTTTACTACAAAAATGTATTTTTGTTCTTTCATAGTTTTTGGTGGTTCACTATTTGCTCATAGTGGGGCACTCCCAGGTCTACCCTTACCCGGGGTCAGGGTGGACCTCGGAACCTCAGCAGTTAAGAGGTTGTTCCACGCTCCTCAAAACCTCCTGATCAAAGGCCTTGCTGTCGGTTGTTTATTGTCATACCCAGGACTATAGACCTGTTGGATTCCTTTTTAAAAGCGGTTCATGATACAAAATGCTTTTCAAAAGTCTTTTCTATTCAAGTAATAGTAGCCCCTATATGACAAATTATATCAGTTTTATTACATTCCGTATAAGCTCATAAGTTAATTTAAAAGAAGAAGAAAAAAAACAATCATCTTCTTAAGGCGTTTCGTATTTATTGACATAACATAAAGTATGAATACCTCCCTTTTGTACATTTAGATTACTTCTTTTTCCAAAATAATAATAACAATTTTTATTACACGTACGCATTTAGAAATACGTAACGGCGGCTAACCAGCTTGTATCTATTTAATAATTTATTATCATCAAGTCATGTGATTTTACTTTCGAGCCAAACATACCAAGTAGTTAAGGAACATCCGAGATATTTGTTTATAAATAAAGTTCGGATATAATTTAATGAATTGTATAAATATATAATACGTTATGCATATTTAAATTTATTTAATAATTTTAACAATGCTGTAAATACAGCAAAACGGGGATTCCTCAAGAACTCTTTGTCTAATTATAATTAAATTTAATACACCACACGGCAGTTTTAATGTCTATGTGTGTGATTCCTTTGTTTTGTTTCACCACAGGAATGAGTTCGCGTAAATATCTGGGTAATGTCAGGCTATGATAATTAAGGGAGAACTGAATATGTTATTGAGAACATAGGCACTAGAATTCTTATATATATAACCTGGTTACCCAGGCAGTGGCAGCAAAATGCTTGATAGGATTCAACCACACCAACGCACATTCATTCTCTCTCTCTCTCTCTGTCACTGTCGCACTCACAAACACACCCAGACACTTTAGATAGATTGAGCGAGAGAAAGAGACCATCGTGAGTTAAGATATTGTACTGGTTAATCATTATATATGTGCCTTACTGCGCTTGATTCAATAATTTGCAGACTCCTTCCGCTTTATGTCATCAACATTGTAGATTTAAAGTTATTTGCATTGCGCACACAAAATGAACATGGCATCCATCTTTTCCACCAACCAGCTTGTCACTTAATTCCTGTGACATAGGCTGGCATGGCTTAACGCTTGGGTCAGCCCAGATGCCAAAAGCGATTAGAGTAAACATTACTGGTCAGATTGAATATCATGCTCTCTGATCTATTCCTAATATCACTTGAAAAATATGTCTGTTTAAATACAATGTAATGGATATGATGAGAATTATGTCCCATTCTTTTTTAATATTAGATGCTCAAGCCGAGTGATCATACATTAACATTCTAGATATTTCAGACTGCATTCCCCCATCTATCTATCTATCTATCTATCTATCTCTATATATATATATATATATATATATATATATATATATATATATATGAGTAGGTGCAGAAGACTACATCACCCACCAAAAAATTGTTTGATATTTAGTCAGATTTTAGTGATAATTAAATAACACATTTCTTATTTGAACGCGCTTTCAGCTTATGTAACTATTTTGCCACAGTGGCCCTTGGTTGCAAATTTATAAAGAGATCAAAATTTTGGGGATATTGCGGATTTAGTTCAATATATAATGCGAAGTCGCAGACATTCACCCTGACAACTTGAAATTAAATTCGAAATATATCCAATATATGATGATCACAATTGACCCCAATGTTCACTTATATATATATATATATATATATATATATATATATATATATATATATATATATATATATATATATATATATATGAGTGAATTTGAAGTCAACACTCAAAGGCGACAGGCTGTTTTATGCTAGACACAATCATCGGCCTGACGACTGCGACTAGTATGAAACAGTCTGTCTCCTTTGTGTGTTGACTTCAATATTTCTTTAGATTTACATACGCTCTATCTCTGATATTGTAAACTTTAACTCATAAATATAACTTACTTTAGAACTATATTTTATCATATATATATATATATATATATATATATATATATATATAATATAATAAAAGGCTTAAACACTAACATTCCATAGTCATAATTTATTCCATTGGAAACGTAAATACCATCCAATTCATCAGACCAACAAATTCAAAAAGAAAACAGAAAAAACAACTCCAAAAATAAAAAAATAAAAATTTAGAGAGAGTGAAAGTATGTGAGTGTGGGACGGATGTTAGAGCTAAAGAGAGGGGTAACAGACGGGAGAAGGTGGGGGGGGATCAAATTTTAACAGAGAGAAGTTTTAGAGAGGTGAGTTGAAGACGGTTTAAGAGAGAGAAATATGAATGTTGTCGGATTT
The DNA here is from genome assembly GCA_903632075.3 of Acanthosepion pharaonis. NCBI lineage: Eukaryota > Metazoa > Mollusca > Cephalopoda > Sepiida > Sepiidae > Acanthosepion > Acanthosepion pharaonis. The sequence goes on along the minus strand of CAHIKZ030000243.1, from coordinate 1,907,879 downwards.
CTAATACATTAAAGGTGTAACCGGAAAGGATACATTTTGTGGTGACATACACACACAATAGACGATCTAATCTTAAAGATCAGAAAAAGAAGGAAAGGGGTGGGGGGGAAACTAAAACTGAAGGGCATTTACTAAAAGGGCCGCTGTGTAATTAAGAAAATTTGACAAAATTAATATCGACTACAGCTTACAAATCAAATATAAACATATTAAAAATAAATATAACGATTATCTAAACTAGCAAGGACCTATATTCCTATGTTCAAAAACACATGCGCATACACATATACACAATAACATATACACGTACATACATACATATAGGCGTGTACACCCATACACACATATATATATATATATATATATATATATATATATATATATATATATATATATATATATATAAAATATACATACTATATATATTCATATATATATTATAAATTAATTGATTTAAAATATGTTTTTTCGCTACACAGTTCTAACAATGTTTCAAAAATGGAAGCTAAAAGCCACAAATTTAATTTTGTAATTAAATTAAAGACATTAGTTCCATTTCATCCTCAAGCGAAAAAAAAACATATTTTAAATCAATTAATTTATAATATTAATGCTCTGCAAATTTACATTGAACACTATTTTGTAAAATAAAACTATCTATCAGAACACCGGATCATATATCTTACTGTTCTTTCTTTTTCTTTTTATATATATATATATATATATATATATATATATATATATATATATATATATATATAATTGAAGTATATTAATGAGGCTTTTCACAGAGAGTGTCTCATTTTGGTTCCTCGCATTATAAATGAAAGAAAGCCAAAATGGTTTCTGAGGAAAAATACCGTTGGATCTTTGTGGATAAGTAGTGGGTATAAATCCAATTAAATAATATTACCTTATTACCTTTAATGCTCCGACTCAAGAGAATGTCTTTCCACCTGTTTGTTTGTTATATTTATCTATGTCTATGCCATAACTTTATCCAAAGAATCCAAAGATACAATGAAAAATGCCTCGTTAATGAATTATTCACTTTGTTTCAGTTATTATTATTTATCTTACAAACCCCATATACACATACACACACATACCCAAAATTATGAATTTAACATGTTTCGAGTTAATGTTTCATCAATTATGAAATATGGAATAAAAAATAATTATGCTATTTTTTTGTTTGGGATTTGATTTGCATTGGTTAAGCAGACTTTACGGGCATTGCAAAATACCGAAACATTAGATTTATAAACGTTTCCTATTTGTTCTTTATCCGAACTTTCTATTGAATTCTGATCCATATTTGGTCTGTATTCCATCCCAATGACTTAATACGACAAAGATTTAGAAAATCCTTGAATATTACCAATGAAAGCATCTTAATATTGATAAAAGAATCTAATGAACCTTTCGTCACACACCTTTTCAGAGATCAATCTTTGACAAAATAGAGTTATTCTTATTGATTCTAATATTAGAAAACAAGGGAAACATTTAGTGGTCTTATAGGGTAGGAGAAGATGCTAACGCACGATTAAAATTGATCACCAAAATGATATTTCGATATCTGCATCCGCTCTATCCCGGATATTGAGGAATTTATATGAAAATATATCGTACCATATATATATATATATATATATATATATATATATATATATATAGGGGCTCTTTTGGTGTTGAACCAACAAATACGCGATTTAGGAGATGTCTGCAATTTTGATTGACTAGGCGCTATATCAAACAGGAAACGAGTATGTCCATGATATATATATATATATATATATATATATATATATATATATATATATATGTGTGTGTGTGTGTGTGTGTGTGTGTGTGTGCGTGCGCGTGTGTGTGCGTGCGTGAGTGTGTGTTTAAAAGCAAAAAATAACTGTATTAATGAGATTAGAATTAAATACTAAATAATTAGCTTTGAAGAATGACATTGACTGCATCGTTATAGAAAGAATGTATCGATGAAAGATGATATGAAAATGAAAGTAAATCCTAAATAAACTCAAACATCAACATTATAATGCCAGTTCCTCTAGAACAAAGAGTCTCATTGACATTCTGGAATCCATTTCTGTTATGAGTCATGCACAAATATATTTTCTACTGTATAAAATATATATCGTTTTGTCATTATGAATCTATTTAATTTCATAGGTTTATGTCATCACATATTATATCAATTTACCAAGATTTTTTTTACGTTTCTTTACTGCTTCATGTGAATAATATTGGCATTAATATAGCTATGTATCATTCTATCTCTCTCTCTCTACATATATATATATATATATATATATATATATACACACACACACACACATATATATATATATATATATATATATATATATATATATATATATGATGAAAAAAGGAGACTTTAATTATCCATTTAATTTATAATTTTTATTTCATTAACACCGAGATGTTTCGACTCATTTATTATCATCATAATGTTCTGAAGTCTACAGTGAATTCTCCGTGGATTTATCTTCCTTGGAATTATTCCTTCCAATCACAAACTGGTAAAACACACACACATATATATATATATATATATATATATATATATATATATATATATATAAATATAAAAGTATTTTATATATAAAATATCGCTAACGATTTTTGTTATAAAGAGAGAAAAGTATTTTCAAGATATATATATATATATACGTTTTTATATATATATATGTATATTTTAGAAATACCCTGGGTTTTACACACACAAATCCAACCATCTATCTAATAAATATGTTAGCTCTATCTCTGATATATTTCTAATAATATATATATATATATATATATATATATATATATATATATATATATATATATATATATATTGTTACACGAGTTTCTGGTCTTGTGAGCTTCATCAGGCAAAGATTTTTATTTATTCAGATTTAAACGAATTATTTGTTCTTCTCATGGTAAATCTTTTAACCATTGTTTTGTGTTTAGTAGTAGTCATCTGAATCCATCTTAGACTGGTCGAAAAATGATCCTTTGCTTGAGGGGTAATAAAAGAATTACATTTCACCTGAGAAAGGGAAACAAACCAGCATGTCTTTTGATTTCCCCAGTTAACTTTTCATTCCTTCCTCTATTCTTGTGTATTGTGTGTGTGTGTTTTTGCCAGGATGCGTATGTATATTCTTTCTCCATACATATATATTTTATTATTACAAGGAGGCCTATATAGTATATATAAACTGTTTGTAAAGTACGTAGGATCTGTGTGTGCGCATGCGTGCGGCCTGTCTAGTGTATTAGTTGTTGAGAGTATGTGTGTATATATTCTCCATGTTATATATATATATATATATATATATATATATATATATATATACTTTATTATTATAATGAAATTATAATGAAATATATATAGTAAATACATGCATTTCGTATGGTGTGTGTGTGTGTGCACGTGGTCCGACGAGTGTGTCTTGCCACAATACATACATATATATATATATATATATATATATATATATATATATATATATGATGTGTATTTATAATTTTGGGCTTCTGATTTGTTTATTGCTGGTTTATATTTGTCTATGAAGATTTTTTGTTATATTGTGAGGTTAGCGTAATCGTCTGTTTAATATATTCTCAGAATTTTAAAGTTACCCTTGTCGCATTTGTGGAGTGTTTTGATCCATAGATTTTTTCTGCTGCCTGATAATTTAATGTTGCTTTTGTGTAAGGAGACTCTGTCGCTTAATAGCTGATTGATTGCGATATAAGATTTGTTGCATTTTTGTGAACTTGAGTGCATAAATTTGTTTTCTCCATTTAACATACATACATATATATATATATATATATATATATATATATATATATATATATATATATATATATATATATATAAATAAAATTTGTCAGTTGGCTGATTGATGTTATACACAGCCCTCAACTCTGGAGTTTTGTAGACGAAGCGTTTTATAATCGTTCTATCCACTCGTCAGTTGGTATCAGCATTTGACAATAAAATGGACACTGAGGACCACATCTAGCGGGGGAAGAGAGTTTTATGCTCCAATGCAATTGCTATGGCCTGAAGAGTGCCTTCAAGCATAAATCAGACTGTCCACTTTTATATTTACAGGAGGTTTCACACTGATATTGAGCCCTCTTACCTATTTTCGCGAAACGTCTTTTAAGCCATTAGGCTATTGAAAAGGGCAGTTTGTACTTTGACTAAATCGAAACATATCCGTCAACAAATGAGCAGTATTAAAATTCCCCAGGCATGGGCAGTGGAACGAGAAGAATCTTTATTGTAGCATACCTACGGACGATAATGGGTATTTTCCCATTCACATTACAGTAGTAAATACTGTATATTGGTCTGCAGTTGGTGATTTGTATCCAGCTGTGTTGGTTAAACTCTCTGCTTCCGAGCAGAGAGGATCCCCAGACGAGGCCATGTCGAAGGGCAGAGTCCCGTCTCGGCAAATAGCAAGCCGATCCCGTTTTATACGGGGGTCTACGGGGAATATTTGGCCTAGCCTATGGGCTCGGATACCCCACATTAAATTTGGCCTTGTGCCATATCTGACCGCGTGGGAGGTTGGTAGATATCCTGCAGTTGGAGATTCATTGTGGAATTCATTTGATTCATTTCTAGCTGTTGATTACTTCTATGTACCACTGTCAAATGTTATATGTGTTTTCCTAAATATTTTCGTTCATTACCAACCTTCGTATGATCGTTCTATTCGGCAACCTTCCCTAGATTACAACAGTCTGTGTATGTAGATTAAATAAAGTGTCATGTTCGGATTTCCCTGTAGGTTACACGGATTGATATATAACTGATGAAACCCGGTGAAGGCTCTCAACTGCCGAAACTTAGTGATAAAGATGAGGATAATATTCCGAGTGTAATTAGTGCAAATCCCCATACTAGTTATTCAGAGAAAAGAGAATACATTGAAAATACTTTAACTCATCATATATAGTACTTAATTCATAACGTAATGACTGCTGTAAAGTTCATCAGATTCATAAATTTAGGATATTAAATGGTATAAGTTGTCTTGATAAAACTACATCAATATCTCTATAATGGCTACAACTAAAAACAAATAGCTAAACTTAATATAATTTATTGAAGCTACTTCGAAAATTTAATTAATAAATATGAAAATGACAAACTACAACCTAAAACCTGAAACAGGAATTTACACAATAGACTGTAAAAAATTCACAAAATTGCACAGGTAAATCATCAAGGTATTTAAATTAAAGTACGTATGCAGGCAGATGTGTATTTTTACGAAACAACGCAATCAATGTAATAAGTCTATTTATAATTTCTACTTAAGCTGTTGCGATCAATATATACACGATGAAGCGAAATACATTGAAAATACATTAAAATTACTCTACTGGTTTTATATATAATGATCAATGTAAAGCTCATCAGATTCATAAAATTAAGAAATTAAAAACCATAGTCTTATTAAAACTAGACACATAAACTACCTACCAAATCAATGAGTACTGCAATAAAACAGAATTAATCTAAATTTAATATAATGTTTTCCAACTACTTCAAAAAAAGTCAGATAATAGACCTTTAAACAAAATAATTACATTCTAAAATAAGAAACAGATATATAGACGGAAAAATATAAAAAAATATACATAATTCGGAATGTGAATAATATATAAAAATGATTCTCTACGAAACGGCATAATGAAGTTTGATAATATATTTTTTATTTAAAGGATGTAATTATTAATTACAAGAAAACATTATTTTTATGATGAAAATGGGAAGAAAGTGCAGCAGTTTTTTAGTCTTTCGTGGTTTGTTTACATCGATGTTGACACTACTTATAACCTTCCTTAACAGAACTACTGCTCTGACAACGTCAAATGTTGAAAAGCAATGAAGAAAAGAATGACAAACGCCGTAGGAAGCTGATTGAAATCTTGTTGTGTAGGTTAAGCGCTCCCCCCACTCTGTATAATTTCTCTCGATCAGTAATTATCACAAACGTCTATAGTAGGTAGTTCCTTCCCCATATATATATATATATATATATATATATATATATATATATATATAAACAAACATATATATATATATATATATATATATATATATATATATATATATATATATATATATATATATATATATATATATATATATATATATATATAAACATATATATATATATATATATATATATATATATATATATATATATATATATATATATATATATATATATATATATATATATATTCTCAGCTGTTACGCCTGGTCCAGACAGCACGCCCGCTGTAAACAGAGGGAGTGTCTGTTAGGACTTGACTTAATTTCAATCTAGACTGTATTCCGCCTTTAATATTGTATGTTATCTGTGTTTTATATTTTGTACTGCGAGATATAATCCCTTGATTTCAGCTCTGTTGATTAAGGGCGAAACCGGTCGGCTGCTTCATGCTACACGCAATCGTTGGACCTGACGATTGCGTTTAGCATGAAACAGTCTGTCGCCTCTGTGTGTTGGCTTCAATGTTAACTTTTATATTTATATTTACATATGCTCTATTTCTAATATTGAACACTTTATCTTGTATATATATATATATATAGCACACATTAAAACTATATTTCTTCATATATATCAATATAAAATGAACATAGAAGTCAACATGTTCACTATTATATTTACACACGCTTTATCTCTGATATTAAGCAATTTATCCCATAGCACATCTTAAGACTATATTTCTTCATATATATATATATATATATATATATATATATATATATATATATATATATATATATATATATTCAGTCTAGAGAAGCTGAAACGTTGTTCATTATAATGTGTATTTTTTAAATATATATTAAACTTTATTTTCATATTCAATATGGAAAATAAAGTATAATATCTTTTTAAAAATATTGTAAAATAAAGTATAAACACCCGCATTATAACCAAAAACGTTTGTGGCTTCTCACTACTATGACCCCCACCTATATATATATATATATATATATATATATATATATATATATATATATATATATGTGTATATATATATAACGTACCTTGACCTCTCGGGCAATCTCTAATTGAGGTCAAGGCACGTCAGATGTAATTACACTTTCCCATAGGTCAGGGAGATACGAATCCTGCTGGAGGACGCATATTTTTCATTAATATTCAGGCCAGATGTAAATAAATACAGTTTAATAAATAAATAAAAACGGACAATCTACTCAAATATGAGTATCCATTAAAAATAACGTTTAAAGAAATATATTAAAAATCTGTAGGATTTCTAAAAAGAATCCATAAATAACACCTATAGTAAAATAAAATTAATATGAAATGCCATAAGATGTAAGCTTTTGAATGACCCATGTCCTTAGTACTTACATGAGAAATATTATAATACTAGGTTTATATATAAAATAAAAGTTTACTGAATCAATGAAATTAAGTAACCATTTTTGCCGTCATAGTCATATATTAAAAAAAAAAAAAAAATGTAACCTCATATACATACTTAAACTTGATGTTAAAATAATCCTACATAATATAATGGATTCTAATACATTTAACTGTTCTTAAAAAGAATATAGTAAAATAAAAATTAAAAAGGAGAATATTTCAAATCGTAGTTAAATAAAAAGTATTAGAAAAAAAATTGTAGCTAATAACTGATACAATGATACTGACAATATTCTGTAACAATGGAAACGTGATTTTAGCTGTGTCTTTAAAAACCCGGTAATTTTTAAAAGTTACTCCAAAATTCGCTTGAAGATGAAATGGAACTAATGCTTTTAATTTAATTGCAAAATTAAATTCAGGTTTTTAGCTTCTATTTTGAAACATGGTTGGAACTGTGTAGCGAAAAAAAAAAACATATTTTAAATCAATTAATTTATAATATATATATATATATATATATATATATATATATATATATATATATGTGTGTGTGTGTGTGTGTGTGTGTTTAGGCAGCATCTCTTCATTCATAAACGTTTCATTAAATGCGCGTGTTTATCGTTGCTTAGAAATCATCTATGTAAACAATGACAGACTATCATCACTGTCGTGTACGTATATTGCTTAATATGTTGTAATTGACATCTTTGATAATGGCTTAAGTAAGCCGGAACCTTAGATTGTATTAAAAAAATATGGATCAATATTGTGAATTTCTTTCTTCGTTCAACGATAATGTTATTAAACTTATCAGATGTTGCGAAAACAAATTGACAGAAAATAAATAGACAACACTTGTCTATATTATTTAATGCAACGTGTATGAATATATATATATATTTGTGTGTGTGAGTGTGTGTGTGTGTGTGTCTGTGTGTATGTTTCCATGGAAAATGAGAACGAATAGAGTCCAATTCCGATGTTCGTAACATTCAATTTAAAAGAGGGCTCAATACCAAAGTAAGCGATAATATTTATTTTAAGATATTACATCAAAAACATGTAAAAATCTCAACAAAGAAAGCAATGATGTATCCATGCTTATTGACACATCTCACCATGGCGTTAGTAAATAACTGGTGTGTAGACAATGTATTGAGAGTCAAAAACTATTACATCCTTATCCTTCCGTCAGTAAGATCAATTTCGACGTAGTATAACTTGTACATTAATCTTCTTGTAGAGTTGGTATTGTTTAGTTTGGATGTATTGGCGTTCATCTGAAATTATGACATTTGGTATTGACTGGTTTTATTAACAACCTATATAATGCCATTTTAGTTAACAATTGGATCCTATTTTATATTGTGTGGTCAATAAATTTGAATAATTTCGTTAGATCTATTTGTTTAAATTTCTATTTGTTTCATAAAGACCTGGTTTATTGACCAACTATAAAAATAAGATATTTTTACTCTCAGGTAATGTAGTTTAGCGAGTATATTGTTATATATGTTATATATGTTATCTCTCATGTGAAAGAACATTTCTGTCGCCTTTGTACGCCCAAGTCTTAATAAAAACAAAAAATAACACTTAATAATATTAACTTTCAACATGGACAAAATATCTTGACCGTGTTTTGAAAAATGATGACCTTTTATAAAACTTACATACAACAAACTATTTCTTATTTAACAGTTAAAATATTTAATCTCTGAAAATGGGTAAATATAGCCGAAACCGCTCGGATACAAAGAACATTCGGAGAGTTTTCATATAATTTATCCTCCGAAAAGAAAAAGAAATTATTAGATCGCATGAGAAATTGTATAAAAAACTAAATAAATGCACCTTGTGTGTCGTATTCAATGAAGTGTGTATGAAATAAGGAATACCGCTGCCTAAATACACAAATTTTACACACACACACACACACACACACATATGCATACATACATACATAGATGCATGCTCTTCTCAGTGTCGTTTCAATTTTAGTATATGTACAACAAAAGCAAGTACATGTACTAAATATACATACGTCCCATGTGGAAGGATGCTACGCAAATTCATGAAGTGTTCCACATTTTTAAATAGATAAACGTTTCAAATTTGTCCTTCATCTTAATTGACAAAAATTTTTCAACACACATGCGAACACAGATATGTTTGTGTGCGTGTGTATCTATTTTCGCTAATTATATATATATATATATATAATTATTTATTTAAAAATATGATTCCAAATGATGATATGAATCATATTTTGTTTATGATATGAATCATATTTTGTTTATGATATGAATCATATTTTGATATGATTCATATCACAAATGATGATATGAATCATATTTTGTTTATGATATGAATCATATTTTTAAATAAATAATTATAATTTAAATAAATAATTATATTTATGCTCTACTTTTGTATCGAGCACTATTTTTTAAAAATAATAACAAAAATACTAAGGAACTTTGGACTATTTACCTAACCAGTTCCTTCCTATTTTCTATATATTTTCACACATATATATATATATATATATATATATATATATATATATATATATATCCATGTACAATCTGAGTATTCGTGTATAATCTGTAATTTCAAGACTTACAATAATCTCAGACATAGGTAAACTAAACTCAGGTTAATGTTTCGATCTGTATTTATCGAAAGGTTAGTGTAATAGATAGCGACGCGGAAGGAGAATCCCTGTAGAATTGGTTACATGAACTTAAGCGCAAATACCCTTGGAAAAGGTATGGATAATTCTCTTCAAGGCACCTCTCCCCAATATTGGTCTAATCGTATATTTATATCCAAATGTCACTGTTATCTACCAAAACAGTGTTAATGTAATATTCGCTGGCAACAATAATAATAATAATAATAAATTATATACCTATATAATTATTTATACTATTTGCATTTTTCGGGCTGTTGTACTCATATTTGTTGTCATACTCACGGCGTTACTGTCGTTGTACTCTTCGGACTTCTTCAGGTAATTGGAATTTCGAACTGAAGATTTTATTCCGTCTACCGGTGTAGATTGATTCTAGTTCCACGTGTCAAACTCTTCCGAATTAGTTATTTCCCTTTAGCTTAACGCTTCAAATTTTTGTTCACTTCTGCTGTAGCCAGATATTGAACTCACAACACTTTTGATTAAGTCACTGTATTTAACCTGCAATTATATCGACTGGGCCACGAGCCCTCGAAGTTTAGGGACTTATAAACTTAATGTCACAGTTATTATTTTTTTCCCAGAGCTCATATTACAATTATTGTTTATCTCTAGCTTTCCGTATTACTGTTTCCCACATTTTATTCATTTCCATTCTTTGTCGGTTTAGAAGTTTTTTATGCGCTGATTCCTTAAGTTTTCGTATTTTCCAGACATGTTCAACCGCATCACGCACACACACACATATTTATATATATTCTTACAAAACAAAATATGTTTCGGATTTAAATATACAACAATCTTTTGGTAGGCTATGAAATAAAAATGTGATCACGTTTGTTGAGCTGAAATTAAGAATAGAGGAATTCCCAAGAAAACTTGGTAGGGTTTAAATTTCGATAAAGATATTTTAAGAACCAAGGACATTCGACCGAAAGAATATCTTTGTCCCTTGCACGTTTTTTGAATCAAGACAAATCATTCTGACAGAGACACATACTCTTTCATCTTGTAAAAAATACCAGGATGCAAATTTCTACCAGACACCTTCGAGTTATCTAAATCTACACCCTTAACCTCGCTGTTATTCTCTACCGGGCGTATTATCAAAATTGTCTAATTGTTCGTTGTACCTTAGAAATGATTAAAGATATCTTACTGGAATTCTCCTAGGTTTTTAAAACACTATAGGACTCTGCTTTGAGCAATAAGAATGTATAATTACACTCCAAGCTTAACCGAAGAATCGTGCTGAATTCGATCATCAACGAAAATGACATGTTCATCATTAATTAATCAGAGTTAAGGATCGGAAGCTGATGAAGGAAAATAATTAAAATAATAAAGAAAGTTCAGACCTATATATATTATTCCAGGATTATTTCTGAAGTTATTCATGATGATCTTCGCCCTCTCTAACCTGCTATCTTTCTGTCCTGGAATAAGAAGGTGCCTCCCACGTTTCACGTACGACTTCATTTTCAAGATTTTTTTCACTGCTTTTTGGACTGTCATAGATGAATCTCCTCTCTCATACGCCAAACGTCTTAGGGATTGAGTTGGATATTTAATAACAGCTCTAAGTTGAAATGATTATCCCTCTTCGTGTTGTGACCTCCTTTTCTAGTTTTCCTTTCTTCTGTTTCCATTTTTTAACTTATTCACCGTTTACTTGTTGGTTCCTGAATAGACTATGAAGATGAAAGCCACAGTATGAATGTTGATACCATTACTGAAGGCCTGAATGATATTATCCTCTCACCATTTCTCCGTTGAGAAGCAAGTGGGGCTGACACAAACCGATTTTAAACTGTTCTATTTCTAGCCGGATAAATCATCGTGTTTTTCAGTGGTTCTTACGACATCAAGATGGCTAAACGTTTTATCTGAAAACCTAGAAAAAAGAAACTCAAATATTTTTTTTGTTTTTTTTTAGATATTAAACATTGTGTGGGGTGGACAATTGTGATTTGTTGTTACATCCGGTATTGCTTGCGAGTCAAATTCAGTAGTAACAGTTAATACATTGGTGGTTGACATACAGAAGCGAAAGTTATATTGTTTATCTAAAAGGAGGCTGTGCGATGATATATTCTGTTATAAGACATAGTCTCTTTAAAAGAAAAAAATAGTTCAGATACTTGCTCCCCACAGAAGAAATATATAGATAAAAATGAAAAGACAGAGAAGCTCTGGGATAGATAGGGGAAAAGAGGTGAGAAAAAAGATAGAAGAAGAACAGGTGGTGATAAGAAAAATACGAAAAGAATGAAACATGGCGTAGAAAATTGTGGAATTGGAAGAATAAAAAAAAGAAAATCGTGTGAAATGAAAATCTTATCATAATTGAAGAATGCGAAGAGAAATAAAAGAAAAAGTCAAAATAGGATAGTAAGAAAAAAAATGGATTGCAAGAAAGTCTGTACTCTAAAGACATTGGCTAGAATAAAGGTATAAAGAAATGAACTCTCTCTCATAGAAAACAAAGAGAGAGAGAGAGGGACAGAAAGACATAGAACGAGAAAGAGAAAGAGAAAGCGTTTAAAATAGTTAAAGAAAAAATATAAGAGGAGAAGGTAAAGAATAATCAGAAGAAAAAGAAAATAAATCGATAGTAGAATGAAAATGGAGTGGAAGTAAGAAATAAATATGAAGTAGAAGCAAAAGAAAAGAGGAAGGTAAGGAATAAGACGTAATTGAAAATAAACTGAAAATATTTTTAGATAGCGAGAGAGAAAAAATGAGAGAAGGACAAGTGAAGTACGGGGAGGAACAAGAAAGGAAAGCGTAGAAGGTAGAGTAGATTTAAAAAATGAAGTAAAAAAGGAGAAAATGGTGGTAAGCTCAATGAGTAAGATATGCAGAAAAAAAGATGAAAAATTTTAAGAAAATGGGAAAAAAATGTAAAATATAAATAATGTGAGAATAAATAAAACAATGTCGAAGTGACAGAATGAAAAAAAAAATATAGCGAAGGTGAACACATAGGAGTCACATGCACAGTAAACAAAGTAGAAATAATGAGAGAAAATGTAAAAGACCAATGACAAACATGGAGTAAAATTTCAGTAATATGGAGAGACAGAAAATGATGTGAATGAGGAGACAGGACAAGAAATAACAAAGAAACAAATTAAAAAAAAAATAGAAGTGAACACTCAAAGCTTAAAGATAAGACATGGGGACTAAATTAATAAAAATGTAACGATGAAGATAACAAGGACAGTTATTGTCAGTATTCATCTGTATAAGTTTATAAAAAGCCATTACAGACACTCCTGCGCATTTTTCCCGCTTATATATTCAGACACCATATTGCAAATGGCGTATTTTTAGATTTGCTGCTGTCAAATTACTTAAAAGCCCCTGTATTATTCATCCATAACTACCTATACCAAATAATTTTACCTCATAATTTTTTGAGTTTGGTGGAAGTGATGTTGATATTGTCCCAGAGTGAGTAGAGCGCATTTTAATGATATTATTAATTAACACAGTCATAATGCACTATCAATGCCCAATAGATTCTTTCTTTAAAATCGTCTGTCTAGACGTCTTAAAAAATGCGAACTTCTATAGAACGATTATTGGATCACATATATCAATATTTTAATATAATACAATTCCCCTGTGAGGAAGTAAAAAAAAAAAGAAACAAAACAACAAACAAACAAAAAAAAGAACATATTAGCCGTAAGTTTTAAGTATACTTGCTTTCTGATCAAAATCGTTTTTCTCAAATTCTCTTTCACTCTCTTGGGCGAGGATTACCATTATTTAATAAATCAATTTATTTTAATGACTGAATTCAATTAATAAAGCCTTGAAGAATATCTACTCGCATAGAAGATGACAAAGAAAATACTTGAAGGGATTTGAATGAAGGCAACTATAAGAAAAAATATACCTTTATGTCTGTGGAAGTATTTGTATGTACAAGACGGATTTTATATATTACATATTTGGAAATTTATGCGCCGTTGATATATATGCCAATGAATATATATATATATATATATATATATATATATATATATATATATATATATATATATATATATTCATGGTGGACGTAATCGTCAGGCAGCCTGACGATTGCGTCCAGCATGAAACAGCCTGTCGCCTCTGAGTGTTGACATCAATGTTCACTTTTATATTTATATTTACATACGCTGTATCTTTGATATTGAGCACTTTATGCCATTAATATAGCACACCTTAAAATTATATTTCTTCATATATATATATATATATATATATATATATATATATATATATATATTAAATTATATGGGTATGAGTTTGTGACACGGGGTTTCACGCTTTTGCGATCATCAGACAAACTGGTTTTAATTTTTTTTTTAATTGGATCTATTTATGCGTGTTTTGTATGTCACTGAATCTGTTAGTTCTGTTACTGATATTTAGTGGTTTTCCACTAAGTACAACACATACAAATAATATATATATATATATATATATATATATATATATATATATATATATATATATATACACACATCTTGAAAAATGTACTGAAGTAAATTATTTTTAACATAATGTGAACGCCATTAATGTAGGCAAACATGTAGTAGTCAAATTTGTAATGTTTTACATATTCCCTCGAAATCGAGTATTTTTCCTTGTTTTTCAAGTTTATTAAGTTTTGACATATATAATGTTTATTGAATCGAATACGCAACATTTTCAAAATAATAGGAATTTTTATTTCTACTAATTCATTTTCTTACTCGTACATACATTTTACGTGCTCATGCTGTAAATATTCTATAAAACAACACATATCTTGAAATATTTACAATTTTCAGAAAAACATATATACGTATGTTGTTGATCTTACGATGTTTTGAATCGAATATTACACAGGCTGAAATGGAAACGCTACTGCAAAAATGCGTTGTACATAAATAACTTAGTACATAAATTTCCACAAGATGTCTTATTTGTTTACCAAAATATAAAATTCTTATAATTTAAATGTCTGGGAAATGTGTTAACAGAGGAGGGAGAATGCGACAGTGAAATCCGAAAGGGCATCAGGATAGGGAATGGTGCCTTCCAAAAACTAAGCATAGTATTAAGAAACAGGAAAATTTTGTTACAAAGAAATAAAAGAGTACTGAATTTTTAGGTAATATCAGTCCTCTCATAAAAAAGTGAATGCTGGACAATCACAGATGAAGAGTCGACGTGAAGCAATAGAAATGTCGTTCTACAGAAGGATATTGAGAATACTATTTACTGAACGTATGCGTAAAGAAATTTCAGAAAAAGTGGAAAAAAAATAACATTTCAAGTTAACATCAGAAAGAGACAGTCGACATTTCTAGGATACATATTGAGAAAAGAGTGCTCAGAAAATATGATGCCCACAGGGCAGATTAAAACGAAATCGGACAAAGGAAAGCATCGCATAATCTACGCAGATAATTTGTGTAAATGGATGACAGAACAGGGTTTAGGAGGTATAGCGAAAAGGCAACATTTTTAGAATCCACTAAAAGGCATGAACTCGTGGAGAGCCATGATCGCCAATGCCCTAAATGGACACGGCACATAAAAAAAGAAGATTCGATATTTATCTAGAGACTAGCACCATGGCCCGGCGTTGCCCGTGTTTGATTCAAAAATCGTACGACTCATACAGCAATCGCTAGCACTTAAAATATTTTTGCCCTTCCTTGCCTTTAAAGGAGTGCCCTTTGCCGTGCTGATGTTGCTACATGCTTTAATTCTTGCCTATCTCACATTGCGAATTTTTTCTAAGCTCTATACTAAATATTAAATCTGTTACGAAAAAAGAACTAAACAAAATGAACACAAAACGATCAGCTTTAAAAAAGGACTCGTAACTGGAAAAACCGAATGAAAAAAGAATGTTAACAACAAATACTTTTTCACACCCAACCCAGTTCTGCGGAATCAGAATCAACGTTAAGTTTAAGCAAGCGAATGAACCAATTGGAGTAAAGTGCCATGAAGATTTAAATTTTTCCCACTTGTGACGAATGCAGCTATCGAATTTTTTTGCATGCGAGTTAACATACGTGTCTGTCAGCTGTTGGCTCTCACGCTGACCAATAGAATCTTCCTGCCTATTCGTGGCAGCCAGCTATAGGCTCTCATTCTGGCCAGTAGAAAATGGCCGCAAACTACATGAAAACTGCCGTAGAAGCATGAAAAAATCGATTATTTCTATTATCGATGGGAGTTGGGAAATGCAAAGTCAGTCTTTGCCTTCCCGTTAACTTGGAGCATGTTCATGTAAATTTTAGTGCAAACCCGTCAAAAACTGTGGCCGTGCATTCGTTACACAGACACTCACACACACACAAACACACACACACACACACACACATACTGCCTTTTATAGATAGAGATAATTATTTCATAATTATTCGTGAATATGTATGAATATAAATAATTTTGTGCGTAAATTGATGATAAATATTTCCAAACTTGCTTACATGTGAGTTACGTTATACAAGATCTTATTTCGCGTTTTTTATGTACCAGATATTTTGAATTCCGGCTATTCTATATCCATTATTTCTCTTGCTGAGTGCATTCAGCTGCATTCAAATTCTTACTCAGTGTAATTTGACAACGATACGTTTATGTTATCTGAGATAGTACAGAAAATTTTCAGTTGGACATAAACTGTTCTTCCAAAAATGACTTACTTGGTCACATGATCATATCTAGGGAAGTTGGACGAGCCGTGAAATTTCACCTCTTCCTCGTAATAGGATGCTATATGTAACCGCTCACTTGTAAAATGCTTATAACGCAATGTTATTTAATTAAAAATTTTAAATCCAATTTTTATAGTAAAATTAGGACTAACCAATTTATAGAGTACAGGGTGATGGAACAGTAACTCTCTATTTTAAAATACTTACAATTTATTGATTAAATATAATTTTTACAAGAATTGGATATGAGAGTAAAGCGTTTAGCATGAAGTTCTATTTAAAATTCGATATAGGCATGAGATTTCGCTAACAGCTTCTCCAGCCGCCTAGTGGTCTCAAAGACATAACTACTTGTATTCGCCCTTCATGTTCTTCCAAAGTCTTGGTAACCAACCCCAAATGGAAAAAGTCACAGGATGTTAAATTAGGAGTCCTTGAGGGAACACATATACATAAAATTTGTAGTTACCGTTCACTAATCCTGTATATTCATATGATGACAACAATATGAATATCAGCTTAAAGGTAATCTTTCTTTATAAATTACACCGTGTAAGAAAACTGTTATCCTTGGGTAGCCATTATTCTTTCCTATTTGCTTACGCCTACAAAGTATGAAAAAAGGTTAATATTTCTTTCAGACTTTGCTTTGGTGGCCAGGACAATTATATTAATGAAATTTACATATTCCTGTTTGGAAAACTGGAAAATGGGAATCTTCTCTGTCACATAATGTAGGGACAAAACGATATATGTTTTAAAGAGATACCACAAAAAGCAAGAAAGTGGGGTTCAAATTAAATAGATGTCGGCATTTAATTACTTATATAGTCGTTGATATGCCGCTAAACAAAATCAACCAACAAAACAACAACCAAAAGGAACACTTTCATGATATTAATCTATATTATTTCGTATAAATTCTTAAATCAAACTATATACCAAAATATATTTAAAAAAAACCCAAAAAAACTACACCATAAAAAACACATATAACAGCCTCTAGTAATTAAGTCCTCACAAACATGTATATGCACAAGCTGAGCATCCTCTACCATGTATTCAGTTGTGAAAGCAGAATAATTAATATCATATACTTATTACTTCAAAGGTCCCAAAAAAATAAAATTTCGGAATTACATAAGCCATAAAAAGTTGATATGCTGTTAAATATATCAACTAATTCAATATTAAATTTAGATTATGGCTGTTGCGCTCCAAGAGACTATCCTGAATATTTTGCGTCCTTATCTTAAATATTCAACCAACACAACCATTGCAACTCGGCAAAGATGGTCTAATGTTTTTCGCTAGTGTTGTAATCAGTAGAATTATAAGCCTCTTCCAAGTTGTTGAAGATACATGGAGAGAATTATTATACGTATTGGGAGTTGAGCATTTTAAGTGGTACTCTAAGCTAAATATTTCCTCATGCTAGGCAATTGTCCACTATATTGTACAATACAGAGTATGGGCAAGTTTGCCAGAAAAATAATTCAAGGACAGAAAATGAAGGAAATTATCCTATAACCAATAGGAATCTTGTGACTCATAAAAAAGTGACGTATGTGAATGAGAAAACAATATTCAAGAAGAGATGATCCCTGGGAAAAATTAAAATAAAACAACAGAACGTACAAAAACAGAGTAAAGATAAAGTAGAAACACGTGATTTATCAAAAACAATTCTTAAGTGGTACACGGCGAAAGTTGAAGAGAAATTACAAAGTCAATTAATAAAATAATGATTTATTCATGTAATATGTATATGGAGCTAATCAAATATCTGTTTATGTAGCCTATATACTTTATAAGTATTTATAAATAATAATTTGTGTTACATTTAATTTGTTGACATAATGAAACCTTACACTCCAAAAAGAAATGTTCGTCAATTTTTTTTTTTTTTTTTAATTTTATGACAGGTATGATCAGGAGAAATATGAACAATATATTTCTAATGTAAAACAAATATAAAATTTTTTGATAATTATGGCAATAATTACCCATAATCAGATATCAGTGCAAGGGGTTTACCGCTCGCTACTATTAATAAATAACAATTTATGTAACATTTAATTTCTTGACTAAATAGAACCATATATATGCAAAAAACATTTTTTCCTCAATATTTTTTTAAAATTAAAGAGATACTCCAGAGAAATACGAAATATATATGTATCATATAAAATATATATATATATATATATATATATATATATATATATATATATATATATATATATATATATATATATATATATATATATATATATAATGATAATATTTTTACCAAGAGAAAGACGGTTTATCAATGGATCAGCCTTCGGTACTAATATATTTAGTTTCAACAGCGGTCTCACATGAGAAATGTTCATTTGCATTTTTTTTTTTTTTTCATATTTTGATACATGTTTCTTATATTAATGACGTATTCACAATAAAGAAAAATCTTAGACGAAATAAAAATACATTTTTAGAAACTTTCTCTACTTCAATTCGGAACTCTTCCCTAGAAATATTTCTGTATAAAAATGAAAATTACAAATGAATTCTTACTAAAATGAATGTCTTCAAAGATACGAAAATCATAAAAAAACGGATTGAGAAAATATTTATTAATATTAATGACAACGATATATATATATATATATATATATATAGATACACCTATTTGACAAACCTACCTATTTTCACCTTAAACGGATCGTCAGGGAATTCCCTGACGATCCGTTTAGGTGAAACCTAGGTAGGTTTGTCTGGCTACTAGGTGTATCTAGGTCTGCTCTACGATTGTATTGAGCTCGTTTGTTAGTTAGTATTACTCGTATCGGGGTTTTTTCTTTGGGTTCAGACCTGCATCTCAAAGATTTTTTTGTCACAGAAGTTCATGTTTGTAGCTCTTTCTTTTTTTTAAACCTTTTTTTCCTCGAAATTGATTTGATTAACAAATCAAAATTGAGGGTTTTTCGAAACGAGTCTAGTTTATATATATATATATATATATATATATATATATATATATATATATATATATATATCTTGTCATTATATATATATATATATATGTATACATATATATTATTATTATTATTATTATTATTATTATTATTATTATTTTTAATCGTGTTTATCCGAAGTGTGTAAAGCCACTGAGGCCCAAGTGGTTACTGGGTGGGGAAGAGAAAACAGAAACATATCTAAATAGCTACTAAAGAAGTGTAAACTGGAAGACAGTAGATAGAGATTGATATGCCATTAACATGTTTGAAGATTAAATTTAGCTTGAAAGTCGGATGGGATGTTCATAAAAAAGAAATACGAGAAAAGAAACTGTTAGCATAGAATATATGGTTAAATCGATCCAACTCAATTGTAAATTGATATGATATCCCAGCCAGTCTAGCCCTGCGCTTAAATTCAAAATGTCTATCTGCCATAGTGAAGAGAACATCAGAACAGTTATTATGAAAATATTTATAGAAAAGGCAGAAAGAGGGGAACTTTATGGCGGTTGGAAATGCTACTATTTGGTCAATATTTGAATGATGTCATATCTCCATGTTGACATATTTATTGTTTTAAACAATTTGTTCGGCGGATCACAGTCTTGGATACGTAGATAGATTGAAGAAATTGCGTAGAGGACATCATAAGCGTTTCTTTAGTGTGATTGCAGCTGATTTTGTAAGACGAAACAAGCACCGAAAATAAGTCCTATAATAACTACTCCAATACATCTTAAAGAAACAATGCTAAACATCAGTTTGTTGCTAATATTAATAAAAGAAGAGAAATATTTTATTGCCAGTACTTATTCATTGATTTTGTCTAGCTGTCCGAAATGATTTAAAAATACGAGTTGTCCCCACCTTGTTAATCCGATTAAGAAACCATCTCTCTCATCTTTCCGCTTTCTTTTCATCTTTGCTTGATTCTGGTTACAGCGCCGGTGGCAACTATTTATTACAAGGTGCTAGGATGCTGAGCAAAAATCATTCAGTCTTTTACTGTGCCTACGTTTATATTTGTTTGGTCGTTAAGTCGTAAATTTTTCTTGGCAAGAAAAAAAAAAATGTTGAAATTGCCTTTTACAAGGTTATGCTCAATCAAATAATTGATTGATATTTCATTGCATTTTGAAAAGAAAAATGACAGCTCCATAATTATTTTATTATTATTTCGCTTTTATTTTCCTTCTTTCATAAAAGTTTCGAAGCAAATGAATTTTGGCTTTACACACGTAATATATTAATGCTCAGACCATACGATTTCTTGCTTTTTCTAAACATATTTGTAAGAAGAAATATATTTATGTATAAATTAACGTAATGATGTATGTGTGCTATTGGTACCAAGTTACACAGTACTACCAATCACATACTCGTATTATCCGTGGCCGGACGTTTGACCGAAATACATTGTGCCGACGGACATTTGTAAAAATAGTAACTAGCAACACTTAAAGTATTTTAATTAACAGTATTATAAATAGATTAGGACTATTAATTACCACTGAATTTCAAGTAATTAAGTGACTAAATCTAAATTTAAATTTAAAAGTTTTCTTATGTCAATATTTGTTGACTGAAATTAGTATATATTAAAAATATTTGAGTGTATTTGGGTAAAAAGTAGCACCTAATTATTTGATTTCGCATTTAACAGTATGATAAAATCTAGTTCATCCCTTTAAGCTGATGATCATTTTAGCGAAATTAAAGGATCTTTCATATTTTAAATGCTTAAAATTTTTGCTGTAGTACAATGTGCTTTTTTTCCCAAAATAATTATCATCTTACAGCAATATTTGAAGTAAAATTTAATATATACAGAATAGATTAAAAAAAAAAGCTTATCAAAAAAGGTCGAAAAATTATAAATAAATACAGTAAATAAATGTTAATATATGTAGCACATTAGGATAAAGAATGTGGTATACATGTACTTACGCCACTACATTTTCGCCTAAATGTCTATTAGATAAAATGTCCGTCGGCCAAATGTCCATCGGCCCAATGTTCGAGTAATGTATTATCAGCGACTAAACCGCACCCCGGCCAAGTTCTGATAAACGTTCATCAAGATTTAAAACAATACCTATCAAGTAATCTAGGATTCATTTCCTGGGTACGGAGAGGTAGAAATATCTGGATTGGTGTTGTAACCTTAATGGTAGTGTTGTAACCAATTAAACTTTCTTTATGTAACCAACTACAAAAAGGGACATTTATGTAATGCCTACAGCCTGACAGAATCCACTGATGTTGACTGGTTCTTCTTTTTTTTCCTTGCCCAGGGGATGGGTTTGACCGAAGGCAATAATTTTCTTCACTTTAAAAAATTAATGCATATGCATTGCTTGTTATTGTAAGTCACAACTGAGTATCGCGATGTTATCATGCAATATAGTATTACTTGAACATGAGGTGGTAGTACATATATATGTATGTAGGTGATGACGGGGAACGTAAAAGTACCTGCGTTGGTAGCCAGGCGAGCCGTAAGCTGGGTGGGAACTGGAGAAGCCTTTTAAAAGACGTTAATCTAAGCCAAGAAAAAAACTCTTATATCATAACCACGACATCATTTCCATCCAGTTATTTATAAAAACTTTATTTTTCGACAAATTTATTCGAATCTAAGTGTTATGGCCCGGTTCCTTGTATCACGGTGATAGTCCAAGGTAGAACCAATAAAGAAGACCTCGAATAACACAGATATATTACAAACAGGAATATATGCAGAGAAGTAGAAAGTGTTAGTACGAACAATCAGGTTTAATAGTAATTGTCTGAACACGACTCTGTTTCGGACTGCCTCTGACTCGACTGACTGACTGACTCCTGACGGACATCACTCCAGACTTCAGACTGAATGGTATTTAGTCACCCCCCCACGAGTGCATCATGTAGCACAAGGCCGGTTTAACGTGGGATCTCCGAGCCAGTGGACTCGGCCAAAAATATGCCCATTGAACCCGGCGTAGTCTCGTTCGGGTTCCGAAGGGAGAGAGTTCAACCGATCAGCAGGTCAGCCGGTCGTCCGACTTTAGACTGAAATCCCTGCTTTCGCTTGAGGCGCAGTATTTATTACGTATGGAATAGTCCATTATGTTATTATGGGTAAAGTCCCATAACACTAAGACCTATCTATCTATCTATCTATCTATCTATCTATCTATCTATCTATCTATCTGTTTAGAGGTTTTCTTTTAAATGTGAAGGAATCATCAATATTTAATAGGTTGTTGCATCAGGGCTACTCGAAAAGAAATGAATCTAACATCTGCAACTATTGGTTAAAGACAGAGCGAACAATGTTCTCTTGACTTCTACAGCAACAAGTCTCGAAAAAAATTAATCTAAGGAGAAACATATCCGTTTGAATCCCTTTAGGTTGTGGTACACGGGCAGATGCCACTGAAATACATCTTTCTACTGTCAATGTTTCATGCAAGCATTTCTATATTTTATATATTTAATAGCATTCTTAGATGGAATGACTGATACATCTCATCCAGGGATCAGTGATAACAAATTTAAAAGCACACACACACACACACACACACACACACACACACACACACACACACACTCTCTCTCTCTATATATATATATATATATATATATATATATATATATATATATATATATATATATATATATATATATATATATATATTTAGAGAAGAAACTGACCACTTTAAAACGTTCTATTAGTTATAATTTATTTCACCAGAGAATTTTATTTTTCTCTGGATCTTCAGACTTCACTTTCAAAGTTGGAAAGAAAAAAAATGAATTTAAAATTTTAACTTTTGAAAGGCAGTATTAATCTTATTTAAGGTGACATAGACGGTAGTGAGAAATAGTGTGAGAAACATGGTCGAGTTTAGAGAGAAAGGGAGAGTTTCAAAATTTATTTTAATTTTTATTACAATATTTAATATTGAGGAGTAGGGGATAAGGATCAGACATTGGCCTATTTAATCGGTCTACTCACCGGAAATGATATGGGGAAAAGAAAAAAATGAGAAAACAAGGGAAATGCAAAAAGCAGGTAAGTAAAAAGATGAGAGATAAGAGATGTACGTAGAGTTTTTGGAGGAAGAAGAGGGGTGGTTACCGGTTCATGTATGTATTTTCATTATGGAATGCGAGTCTTTTTGTGGTGTAAGCCAAATTGCACTTCCTTTCATAAAGTAAAAGAAAAAAGCAATCCCACTCCGGTCTTTTGAACAGGAGAGAGAGATTTATCTATCGTTTCCTGTTTAGGAATTTGTTTCTGGTTTATTGTAAAATATTTTTCATTCTCTTTTACTTTCAGTAGCCCTTTTCATCGTCGTGGCATTATCGCCTCGTTTGGAGTGAATTGATTTAAAAAAAATAAATCCAAGCTGTACATTTTCTTTTAAAAGGCATGCACTGATAACCTTAAATATAGCGTACGTTAAGTAAAAGATACAGAAATGGATGAACTTATAAGTATATTATACTTTTAGATTAAACATATATTTTTTGAATAATACTGAAACACATTCTCGATCATTTCTGAAATACAAACATTATACATTGAACAAAAATAGTAATTGTGGCTTCCAAAGTTTAAACAGAATAAGGAAAATGGAAGTAAACAGTACAGTTAAAATTAAAATTAAAAATTTACGGGTCATTTGAATGGGAACGAGGTTTGGAGAAATTGGCACTCACAGGAATTATTTTAAACAGAAAGTAAATAAAAATCACTGGATGAATTCGTTAGAAACAAAGAAAATAGATGGTAACGTGCTATGAAATATGAATCCTTCTATATGTCAGGGAATGGTGGACAATTTCTCAACAGATGAACTTCAGAAGTGTGGTTCTACAGAAGAACACCGAGGATGAATTAGACGCAAAATTTGAGAAACGTGGACATTTTAAGGAAAATGATAACAAACAGGCCTTAGAAAT
The DNA here is from genome assembly GCA_903632075.3 of Acanthosepion pharaonis. Classification (NCBI taxonomy): domain Eukaryota; kingdom Metazoa; phylum Mollusca; class Cephalopoda; order Sepiida; family Sepiidae; genus Acanthosepion; species Acanthosepion pharaonis. Next base: position 1,883,035 of record CAHIKZ030000243.1, on the reverse strand, counting down.
TACCGGTTCATATGAAGTAGAACGAGATCTTGGAGTAATTGACATACACAGGACATATTAGAAGCAAGAAAGACAGAAAGAAACGGAGAACCCTACGTAAAGAATTTTCGTATATGTATATATAAATAGATAGTGGGGGATAGATAGTAAAAAAGACAAGTATGTGTTAACATCTTCATGGAAAGAGATGTTGCTGGGAGCCACATTCACCATCATTATTATGCTGTGAAATGAGTTGATTCGTCAATTTTTCCTGTCAGTTCTTGTGAGTCTTTCACTTTTAATGCATGCACAAGTTATTGAAAAACACTCTTCATCAAATGGGAAAAAACATGGCTATAATATTAAACATATTTTAAGGAAACTGCGTCGAGTTGTTGTGTCTACCAGTCAGAAAATGGTGCTTTATTATGGTGTTGATTTTAGCGAAGAATGGATGCATTTTTGAGAGTTATATTTTTTATCATTATTACACATGTTATCAACTTGACAGTTTTTCTTTTCCTTGAAGTCTAACTTTCAGCGATGTCGCATATAGCAGATGGTTGTCATTTTATTGCAAACGTCACCTGACACATCTGTGATGATAAAAATAATATGTTTTTATATTACTTTGAAAGTAAATAAACAGGGTTTGTTAATTCTTTCATATAGAAAGGGAATAAAACATATCAGTTACATGTCACATTTTATAATACAAGCAATAAATAATATATATATATATATATATATATATATATATATATATATATATATATATATATATATATAAAATAAAAAAAAAATGTGCGTGAATCAAGTAATAATTTTTTTATCTACTGGGTAAGATTTAAGTCAGTCCGACAGAAATCTTGAAAATTCTTCTAGACATCCAATTTGTCATATATTTTTTTCAGTATAAAAACATATATTATTTCAGTAACCACACAGGATGACGATTTTGCACAGATAATCAGTTAGGGGAAATATATTTTTGCCAGTATATAATATATATAAAATGGAAATCATAAGATGAATTAACATTTGAATTGTTTTATTTATTAAAACATAAACTCATAGATTAGAACCAAGATATCTCGTGCGTTAAAAGTTTTTATATATATATATATATATATATATATATATATATATATATATATATATATATATACATTTTCCAAATCTAGTAGGCAAATGCAACAAAACGAAGAAACAGGTACATCCCCCCACATATATATATATATATATATATATATATATATATATATATATATATATATATATTTGTGATGAGATTTGATACAGCAAATCAGTCTTTCTGTGGTTGACAATATATATATATATATATATATATATATATATATATATATATATATATATATATATATATATATTGGTTGTAATGTGGATTATTTTTTTTAAATATTATGCTTTATTTTTCCATAATTTTGTTACACGTGTTTCGGTTTTTGGACTGTCATCAGGCAAAGGGTGGAGATTTCCACATATTATTAGAAAGTATTCATTTTTTTCTTCATGTTTTTCGATGTTAAATATTCTCGATATGAGACATTCTCATTTTTGTGTTAGTGACCCAAATGTCTTTCTTGAATTGGCAGTGAAAAGTTCTGCGTGAAGGGTTATAAACAATTAAGATTGGTCCGAGAATTGATGACGTAGTAATCGCCATTCTTATCTTTTAATGACCACTGTGTGTTCTTAGATCTATTTCCATTTTCGTGTGTTTTTGTCAGCATGCGTGTATATATGTGTATATTCCCTGTCTCACTACGAGGCAGTATTAAACACATTTCTACACATACACACACACAAAAGCACACACATAACGCCCCATTACAAATAATCATTACATACACACACACATACATACACACATATAATTCATTTAAAAATTCTCGTAAATTAGTAAGATTCTGAAAAGAAATAAGGTGGTATAGAATGGAACATCTTCAAAGACATTACTTATTATTATATAGATTTTAAAATAAATTGAAACAGATAAACGTTTATTTCATAAAATAAATTATTTATAGAACATTGGCAGTTAGACAGGTTAGACTTGCACAAGATCATAATATTAGAGTAAATTGCCGTTCGAACAACTAACATAGCAGCTGCATGATCTATATTGTGTGGCAGCTGAAGTCTAGCGGTAATTTTATCTTTTAATTCCATTCAATGTTGTTTATTTTCACGTTCCTTACACGTCCTGTACATTGTATTATCAGAATCCATCTATAAAATCACATCTCTGTTGCCTGAATTCTGTTCTTCATCTGCGATGGCGTTGTCCAGAATTCGCTGCCATATAGGATGACTAATAGATTTTGGTTGGCAGATTTTGCAATTTCAAAGCGACTACCGATTTGGATGTCACATTTTCAGTTCTCTTAAAACGCTTATTTACATTTTTGTATTGTTTGATTTCTACAATATCGATTCATATGTCGCACCTTGGGCTCTTAACCGTAATTTGTGTCTTTTTACAATTGATGTTTAATGCTTTCTTTCCCCTTTCTTTTACAACATTTTCTAATTGCTCCTCTAGTTCAATTTCTCTGTCTACCGTCAGCGCCGTGAATATATTATTTCGTTAAGATAGTGGGCACCAATAATTATAATATTTCGCGACCAGAAGCAGCAATGCTCCGATGAATTAGACGTCGTCGGCCGCCGCACCGAAAATATTTTGAGAAAAGAAATTGGAAAAAAAAAATTGTCCTGATACTTCTTAGCCATCTCCGTTAACACCAATACTAGTAAATGAAAACCATATTTTACAATGAAAATATGAATAATTATGACAAATTCAACATAGAGCAAGAAGAACCAAATTAATAGTAACTATTTAGAATGTAGCGGGGTTAAGCAACTGAAAGACAGAACGTGGTCTGGTGGAGGTAAGAGAGGGAAGGAAATTGTTAAGCAAGTGGATGAAAAAACGTGGTCTGGTGGAGGTAAGAGAGGGAAGGAAATTGTTAAGCAAGTGGATGACAAAACGTGGTCTGGTGGAGGTAAGAGAGGGAAGGAAATTGTTAAGCAAGTGGATGACAGAACGTGGTCTGGTGGAGGTAGCAGTGGGAAGGAAATTGTTAAGCAAGTGGATGACAGAACGTGGTCTGGTGGAGGTAGCAGAGGGAAGGAAATTGTTAAGCAACTGGAGGACAGATCGTGGTCTGGTGTAGGTAAGAGTGGGAAGGAAATTGTTAAGAAAGTGGATGACAGAACATGGCCTGGTGGAGGTAGCAGAGGAAAGGAACTTTTTGAGAGCTGCAATGATAGAGGAGGCGGAGAGCCATGGACGCCTACTTCTGAAAAGATATGGCACATAAAAAAAAGGATTATATGAGAAGATAATCCACGTCACCGACCTTCGATTTACAGGACGCGGGTTGGATTTTGGAGATATTTATACATAGAAAAAAAAAGGGAATTTATAAGAAGTAAAATATATATGAGAATATGTATTACATACATGTTTTACACTCTGTTTCTAACGAATTGCCTCTACACTTTATTTTTCCTTTCTGGAAGATGATCTTTGCAATTTCAGTACCTGCTTAAATCTCTGTCAGATTTGGTATTGTCCGTAATGATATTGTATAGGTAGTCATTCTTTTATACATGATGTCTCCAAACCGTTGCTCCCAGCAACTCACGGTGACATATTAAGTCCTCTTAATGTTAATAGATTGTCTTTTTTCTCGCTTTTCTTTGCTATCTAATCTTGGAATCCTATTCCTTTCTGTTTCCTCCATCAACTTAATATAATTTGAATGTCATATGCTGTTAAGACTGTGTCCGCTAAAAATGAATCCTTATAGCTTGTTACGATCGCCTCACTGTGCTGTTTAAGTACATGCAGGGAGAAGCCTCATCGTCGTCTTACACATCTTTCTATTTTATGGAATTATTTATATATTTTCGGCGTGGGTAGTTTGTATCTAGTAAATGTTAGCAAATGGACAGTTATACTTAAAAAAGCATTAAACAATGTTGGACGTCTAATGAGGAAGATAGTCTTTCAGAAATTACCCCTTCACAGTAGATAGTGAAGGCAATAAAAGCAAAATGAAAGCGAAATATTGACTAGCTTAATTAACTAGTTCATCTAAATTTACAATAGAGAAAAGAGTAGTAATGATAATAAGGGGACAAACATTGATTTGACATGCAAATGTCAATAAGCTATATGGTGGCATGATCGCCAACGTCCTGAAGTGACCCGGTACGCAAGCAAAGAATATTTATTTTTTTGATGGCCGTAGATTTACACCCTGAAACGTTGATATAAAAGATAACTGATATTATGATGAATGAAATACTAGTAAAAAAAATAAAGATATTTATGTTTCAGGTCACTTTTGACAGACGTTGAAAGTCGTGCTGAGAAAACTAAAGAATTGTATGGGTGTGACACTATTTGGCTTGCTAGGAAGAAAGAAAAAAAAAGAAAAGGCGAGAATTAAATTTAGGTGATAAGAAGCCATCACGAACAGGACACTAAGCGATGTTATTTTTCTAACAAAGAAAAGTGGTAAAATTTCTATTTCCATTGTCGAGAAAGGAAGATACTGGATTTAATCTGATTCATGTTACGGGGCGGAGAATAAGATATAGCTAATCTGCCCATGGTAATGGTGAAAATTCCAGGTTGGTCAAATGACCTGCGAGACAGAATTGTAAAGAGATAAAAATTAATTAAGCACGCTCTGACCGAAAAAAATGTCCGCTGACCGCCATGAAGGAAATCTTAAGCCTTTGTCTATATGCAGAATATCATTGAGAGGAGCGTCTGTTTATTGTCAGGGCTGGCTATGATAGCGAAACTATTTTATCGGAACAGTTAATTAGCAACAGAATGCAAATACGTCTAATTGACCATCCACTTGTTTGGCGAAGGCCCCGGGTGATAAAGTCCAAGTGACATTTGGCTAAGATAAGAGACCAAGGGTTCGTTGTCGGGCAGAAGGAAAGAAAGAGAAAGAAAAGAAAAAGAAAAAAATGAGAAAGGAAGATAATTTTTTTCTTTGAGCAAGATTTTTTTAAACCGAGGCTAGTCTGGCCACACCCACGCCGCTGAGCGCCCACTGGCTGAATGGTGGCGTGAGCGTTAGGCGGAGGTAATCATGTGAAGAAGAAGGGGGCTGTTGCACTCCCCTGAAGGGATAGGTGTGAGATGCCACTGTGAGAGAGAGGGGAAACCCGTTGACACCCTCTGAGGGTATGGTGAGATACCAATTTGAGAACAGAAGAAGGCGGGAGGACGAAAAGACTTCCAAAAATGGAAAATAATAAATTTTCCTGACCGAAAACAAAGAAGTGGATTGTGGATTTAGAATTATCAAGGAACCTCAAATCCCGACAAGCCCACCCCGTTTTGGTCGGCGTCCATATAAGCAGAGTCGCAGCGAGTGAAAAGCAGTTCGAGTTGAGTTCAAGCCCAGTTCCAGTTCCAGTTGAAAGGCAGTTGAGTTAAGTTCGCAGTGAGCTGAGAGCTCTGAAGACCCGCCTCGCAGATAGCTGACTTGAAAGATTCCACGCAAATCATGACTCATCTTCTAACCAAGAACAATTTATTTTTGAAGAACGACTTAGACTCACACCACCAAAACAAATTTTACGAATATCGCCTGAAGATACACCAAGAACCAGTTTCTTAAAGAATAAACAACTTAAGATGTTAAGACTCGCCTAACAAACACAAAGTGTTACGAATCCATATAGCGGGTTGGGAAGAAAACTCAGTCCTGTATTCAGCAACTAGATATAAAATATTGTTATCCTTTTTTGAGACATTTGAACTTTTCGAGTTATTATTCTATTTTATTTTACATATACTTGTGCGATATCACCCTTTTTTCGGACTCGACTTGCATTACGGCCCGGTGACTGATTGATTTCGTCTACCTAAGATCAAATCACAACGTGGGTAGGTTAGACTAGAAATCAAAATAGTTACTTCGGTAACCAGACGTTGGAAGCGAGCTGGGAACGACAAGGCTGATACCGAATCTAACCAGATTCCCATCCGAATCAGCAAACGGTTAGAACGTCTTTTTGGTGCCGCGACCAATACCAAGTCACATTGGTCGTCACAAAACAGGATAGGACGGCGACGGCGCGGAGACAGACGGGGTGAGGTCACAACTGGCGCCGTGGACAGGACAGCACGACGGGCGCGGCCAGGCAGACGTCACGATTGGCGCAGCGACACCGGGGGAGCGTTCACATGGGAATATTCACACTTCGGAAATTCTGTATTTGTTATAGACAAGAAAATGGGCTTAACCATTTTTTCTGTACGAGTATACATAATACAGACATTAGTACAACTTAGGATAATAATATTTTCGATTTTCAGTAGGCACCCACCACCTTGGCATGCTTCACAGAAAATATATTAACTAGTTTTATTCTACTTTCAAATATTTTTCTCAAGATAAAAATTTTCAGTGTGAATTATTCGAAAGTGGCAATACTTAGCCAAAGTAAACATTAACAGCACTTAAATATCGTATACAGAAAGGGTCCGCTATATACAAACACAACAAGCATAACGTTGTTATAATTATGAGAAATATGACTTTTCGAATAAATCAGTATAGACAAACTGGTGTCGTAAATGTTCAAATTCTATTATTTGGTTTTTAATAACATGACCCACACATTATGGGCTAACATGACTCGCCAAATGTTTTTCTGTATTACATTTTTATTGCTATGCGTTCTTCGAAAAGTTAGAGGAGCAGTTTCCCGTTATATTCTCGGCGGTTTTTTTAAAGTTCTAAATCTCTTAAACTGATTGCCCCGCAAAGCTAGGATCCCAATCTACTCTACGACTTAGACCATAGCTAGGTGGAAGGAAAAGAGGGAGTCCTGATTTTCCCAAGGGCTTTACACGACTTCGGTAAGATTTTTTCGCGCCGATGTCAGTTTTCAGTTTATATCCGTCACAATATTGTATTTTGTACATGTATTTAAAATGTATGTACTTTTTGTCAGGTCTGGTTAGTAGACTATATCTTAGCTGTTTTGTTAAAATAGCCTGAAGCGTTAAAAGGAAAAAAAAGAATGTATTAGTCTATTAATTCAGTAATTTAAAGTACACCTTGTCGGATACCGATGCAAATCGATATTTTCCCTTAGCAACTGGTCAGCGATCGAAGTAAATCCAGATTTTTTACATTGATTATCAAGAAAGGAGATTGATGTTGCCCTTTTTTCTTGCTTCATTTCTTCGTGTTTAGTCTTGACTCATAAACAGCTAAACAGCAATACACATATACTGAAGGACTGACATGTTCCAAGGTTAACTAGTTTATTTCCTAGGTAACTAGTGATTCCTGTGTTAATAGTAAGTCTCAGTAGTTCTATAAATTAAATTGGCAGCTCATCCTAAGAATAATTTACAATGTGCTGTTAACTGGGTCAAAGAACGGCTTGTTAAATTTAACGCATCCAAAACGAATTTGTTCTTTTTAAACATCTGTGATAGACATTCTTAACACTTATCAATATGTTTGATGCTAACTACCAGGTGAGTGAGTTATTGCTCCTTCAAAATCTTTCCCCTGCTATGAAGTGAAAATTTTATATTGAACGAATTGCTTCGTCTGCTGCTAAGGAAATTGGTTCCCTGTGTTGTGCTAGACAAACTTTCACGCCAGAATTTATCTTACATATATTATGTCTGCCATAAAACCGAACTGCAAAAGTTGCTGCAACCTTCAGCTTGGTTCTTCTGCTATATATTTAGAGATTCTTGAAAAAATCCAAGGAATACTATACAATATTATTGGTCATGCACTTACATCAAGGCTTCAGTCACTTTCCACATTACTTTCTATAATATCAAGATTTCTTAAGGTTTTAAGTAGTTTTTTTCATTTGAGTTTTTTTTTTCAATTTCAACCCAAGCAATGGGACTTATACTAAGTTAAAACTTAAAACTTAATGTTGTGAAAGGGTAAATGCAATTGTCAGCCAGGACTCTTTGCCAATGACATCCCCCTCTCATCGTTACCTCCGTTTTTGTTTTTGTTGTATGTGTTATATGTAATAGGAGTAGGTAGACTTTCGTACCGCCCGGTCCACACTTCTCCCCCTTCTCTTGGACATGAGTAGAGGCTTACGCCTTGTTTCTTATTTAGGAAGGGGTTTCCGGTACTCTCTCTCTCTCTCTCTCTCTCTCTCTCTCTCTCTCTCACTGGCCTCTGTATCTCCAGTTGCCTTGATCTATCCACTAATCTTCTCCTCATCCTTTCTTCTATCACTCGTATCAGACCTTGCTCCAAATTTTCTGTAACCCCTTGCGTCCTAGTGGCTTTCCGCCTTGCTTGGGGTAAAACGCTTTAAAAAAAAGCAATGCGATAATGTTACTAGTGCGCAAGTGTGTGAATGAAAGTTAGAAAAATTTAGGGAAGTGAGAAGAAAAGGAAAACAACAAGAGAACCGGTTTCTGAAAGACGGAAGATGGTGAATAGTGTTCCATTTACAGTTTTGAAGACGATCTGATGGGGAAGTAAGAAATTGGAAAGGAGTTCGACAGACAAGAATTGCAAGTACTTTTATTATAGAACATAGATTGGCATAGAGTTTAACAGTAAAACGGTGAGACCTTGTTCCAAATCTGGTTGCACGTTTCAAATCAAGAAGCAGAAAAGCTGATCAGAATAATTGCCATGAAAATACTTGCCTAAAATATACGGGGAACTACGTCACGTCGGTGAGAAAGTGACTGAAGTCGAGATGCCAGTTCAAAGTCGATTACATTACATTGTTCTTCGATTTTGCCAAGAATCTCGAGGTATATATTAGGAGCACGATACCAAATATGGCAGCAGTACTCAATGCATGGGCGAATCGTAGATTTATAAATGCGTAAGATGGATTTGATGAGAAAAATTGTCTAGAAAGACACAGTGAACCAACTTTCCTAGCAGAAGATCTAAAAATTGATTCAATATCATCATAGAACCATATGTCAATGAAAAACTTGAGGTTAAGAAAGCTCAAAGATTCACACAACTGGAGGTTAGCATCAGCCATTCAAGAAAGTTTATTTGTGTTGATTGAATGTAAAGAGTTTTGTTTTTGACGGGTTCAAATTCACAAGTCATTCTTAACCACTGATTGGTGTAGTCTTTTTTTTTCAGAACATTTACCAGTATTACTTTATTGAACATGTCGGATTTAATAGTAAGACAGGATTACAGAGCTGTATCATTATCATGAATACCTAGGTGGGAACTGATAACATCATTAAGGATTTTGATGAAAATAAGAAACAAAGTATCTTCAATGTTAGAAACCTGAGAAACCTCTGGATTCATTTGAAATGAACGAGAAGCGTTTCCGTTCAAAACGAACTTGATTAGACGATTTGTTAGGAAAGATATGATTGAGCCAAATTTCCATCAAGAAACACTGTAGATTTTGAGCCTGTGATGAAGGCCATCATAGTAAACCCTGCCAAACGCCAAACGCCATCGCCCTTCTAATCTAAAGCCAAATCGGTAATTGCCGTTAACACATCGGCAGTAAACATAGAGAAAATGAAGTCATATAGTATATCCAAAAGGCGATAACCAATTCGGCTTTGATTAAAGCCTCTAGTACTTTTCTAAAAAGAGGGGAGAGACAAATATGACGATAATCCGAGAAGTCGGAATATTCCCCAGTGTACTTAAAGACCGGAATTACATCAAGATCCAGCGAGGCATTTATTGTTGACTCAAATTGACTACTATTTTGACATACGCATCTGTTAATATCTATAAAGGCGTGTTTAAATATACAATCAGTTTTTTGTTTATATAAGCTTCGTAGGCATTGATATCATTATATATAAAAAGCGATAACGTTTTTAAATTCAGATTTTACTTTTACATTGTCCTTGTTAGTAATGAGATACCATTAAACATATCATTATTATTTGAAAGAAGAATATTTTCATATAATATCGTTATAACATTTGCGCTTTAACTAATTTAACTCACACGTTTTACTTTAGTTTTTCCTGAGTATGTTTTTTGTCGAATAGTCTACATGAGTAGATAGAGCTATGCCCATATGGATGTGTTCCCATTATTAATGTTTTCTGGACATGTAAATATGTAATTAATTTTGTCATGGCTTTCAGATTCCACACACCCACAGAAATGTATATGTGCAGATAACCCACCGTCTCACGATGGCACATTTGTAAAGACAAAACCACAGTCTGACTCCATATGTGCACACAAACGCGGGCCGGCAATTTTAATGTAAACTAATTGTTGCTTTTCTGTTGTTACCATAGCATTTATGTCATGATTAATCTCGCTAAAATACCCAGATGAATACACTTTGGAAACTTTTGTATGTAAATAATATCTAACGCAGCATATATATATATATATATATATATATATATATATATATATATAGATAGATAGATAGATAGAGAGAGAGAGAGAGAGAGAGAGAGAGAGAAAGATAGAGAGATAGAGAGTGAAAGATAGAGTCAAAGGGAGAGGGAGGCATAAGGAGGAAGAGATAGACCTTTATATACATTTAGACACATATACACACAAGACTGTACATGCAAACAATTAAAGCAATGAAACACATCACTATACATGCAGAAAATTAACGCGCGCACACACACACACGCCAGTACAGAACAAACTAATTGTGTCATTCTATCTCTATGTTATATATATATATATATATATATATATATGTGTGTGTGTGTGTGTGTGTGTGTGTGTATGTATGTATGTATGTGTGTGTGATTGTGTATGAATGTGTGTGAGTGTGTGTAAGTGTGAGTGTGTGTGCGAATTGGTTGATTGATTAGTGTTTCACGGCTAATCAATTTCTGCAGATTATTTAAAGACAGCAAATATTTTTAGTATTATCGGCTATAGTTATTAGTATTTTCGATTGTAGTGATACTATAACAAGTATTTAATTCATAGCTGGGGGTAGTAGAAATGAATTAATAATTTTCCGACGAGTGAATATAAAGAAGCCGACAGAACCTGGATATCTACTCTTTGATTTTGAATGATGCATTTCGATATGAAGCCGTCTTTCATTCAAAGCTTTATTCGAGACAACTGACACGGTTCGGCGCTTAAGCTTTATATTCAATTTTCTTACATTCGTAAACGTATTTACTTTTATTGATATACAGTGTATAAAACTGTTCAAATTGTTTGTGGATTCAAGCCGCTTATACATATGCATTCACACACACAAAACACCCCACTCACACACAGACACACACATATATATATATATATATATATATATATATATATATATATATATATATATATATTATTTATTTAAAATATGATTCCAACTCGCGACATAAGAGGTCTCATGTTTCAAAACAAGAGCCGAAAAACTTCAATATAATTATTTGAATTAAATTGAGTTAAAAAGTAAATTCTGTTCCATCTTCAAGCGAATTTTTTTTGGAATAATTTCGCTTGAAGATGGAACAGAGCTAGGTAATTTAATTCAATTTAATTCAAATAATTATATTGAAGTTTTCGGCTCTTGTTTTGAAACATCAGACCTCTTATGTGGCGAGTTGGAATCATATTTTTAAATAAATAATTATATTTATGCTCTACTTTTGTATCGCGCGGTATTTTTTAAAAATAATAACTAAAATACTAAAGAACTTTAGATTATTTACCTAACCAGTTCCTTCCTATTTTCTATATATTTTCACACACACACACACACACACACACACACACACACACACACACACACACACACACACACACACACACACACACACACACACACACATATATATATATATATATATATATATATATATAATAATAATAAGGTAAAAAATTCCTTGGTATATAATGCAAGTGAATCATAGTGATATGAAAATATTAGAAGTGATCCACAAAAAAAGAGCTCGATGTATATTGTTTAATTTATACAGACGAATAATCAAGCAAATCAGTTTACATCATATGGGTAATAGGCTATTTCGGCAGACGACGAAATTGAAAGTGGTCGCCTGTCTTTTTCAACCCTGGTGTGGAATGAGATGAGATTCAAAAGGCAGACGAGTGCTTTCGTCTGCCTAAATAGTCTATTCCCCATATGAGGTAAAAAGGATTTCCCGATTATATATATATATATATATATATATATATATATATATATATATATATATATATATACAGTGTACAGAATAATGAAAATAGCAACAAAGATTGGTTGACTCGGCTGCCTTCGGTCTGGAAACGCAATCTGATACTGCCGTGCAGCCTCGCGTCCATTACCATTTGCGAAGTCATATGTAAAACTCTTATCTACCTGCATACGATATGAATATCCTGCAATTGTTCAACGAAACACTTCTCAGTTGACTCACTCCTACATACCTTAAACGTTAAAGAGAGACTAGCCACTAATTTACAAAATGTCATCTACTGTAAACTTTCTTCAAACTCAACTGTAAAATGAAGGATTTGCGAACATATGTTTTTTGTGGACAATTGTCCTTGTTTTTTTTTTTGTGAGATGTACGTAAATGTCTGTTAGAGGTGATGTAGAATATATTTTCTTCATATTGTGTGTTTTAGTTTTGCAGGCAGTGCCGCTCCCAAGACATTTGATTCTCATTTCAAATAACGCTTGTGTGTGTTCTTTGGATTCTGTCACCAGCCGGTTGAACTGCATAGCAACACAAAGGAACGCTGTAACCATTTTTTATAAACCCCTTTCTCACGAGTTTTCATTTACAATACATTTGCTTACAATTACCAAATCTCCATTGACACATACAAACTCTGCTATACAGACGCCATTTCATCGTTCTTGTTTAAAAGCTAATTTATAAACCACCAGCTTGTTCCACGGTTATTTACAAATGAAGTAAAGCAAAAGAGAAAACAAACAATGGAATATTTTATCGAAATATAAAGGAGGAACACTTATATAATTTTTAACAATGACGATTACCCAGTACAAGGCCTGAGAGCCACTTGAGGTAGAGGATTCCAGAGTGAGAGGCATAGTTTAACCTTAATTTAGTTTATGGTTAACCTTAGTCGTGTACAGGTTAAGATTGTAACGATCGAGGAAGAATCATTATGGGAGTCGGCTCCACATAGGAGCGGTTCGTGGGAAAAGGCCGCTCGGGTGCAAGTTACATTTAGCCAATGGTATACGAAAAGAATGAGGGTGGTTCGTAAAATATGTGCGTGGCGTGCCGAGTCTTAGCCGCGAACAGTTGGAAATAAGGAATGTAGCCAGTCGGAACATTTTCCATGGAAATAGCGATAGATCAGCGAAAGGCTTACCACATGTATTTTATGGGAAAGGGGTTGTATTGTGGAAAATAACTCGTGATTCAAAAGGACGCGGATACGCTTTTTGACTCTACGGTGACTGGAAACTGAACACTGGCCAGTTCCCGCCGATATATGACAGCAGTGTTTAATTTTCGGTCAGATCTGGCTCTAGAACATAGGAGGTAGGTACTTATTGGAGCGGTACGAAGAACCGACCATTTTTCTAGGAACTTTAGCGATGCATCGTATGTACAAGTTCCATTTGGTGTCTGGGTAGAGTTTAATGCTCTAGGTTTGAATTTAACCAGTCAATTTCCCCCCACTGAGATGTTAGGGCTAGGGCAAAGGAGAGATGATCTACCAATACTTGGTCATCTCAAAATTTAATGTACATGCACCTGGACGAATTAACCTGCTATGCCTGTGCCTAATAACATTTTAGGAATTGTGAGACATCTACGAGTGCATATTGTTCTCATTTTGCTTTCTATCCTCAGGGGATACTTTACATTTATATCAGTTTACAACGGTCACCTAAAGAAGGCTGGAGAGTAACCAGCCAAAACGTTGTGATCATAACAAAGAACATAAATAGCTTAGTCTGATGGAAAGGGAAATGATATTTAGAATGCCACATCTGCAAAAATCCAATACAATCCAGGACAAATGCCATAGTGGATAAAGGCGTTAGTTAGATCCAGTAACAGGATCCAAAAAGTGTGAGTTCAATACCCGTTTAAGGCGGTGGAGAACTTCGAGAGGGGGAATGAACAAGCGATAACTGATAATTGACATCCATTAGACATGGCACGTTGAACTAGAACAGTCTACTCCAGCGAGCGAAATAAAGGGTTCTGTTCGACATTCCAACCACCTGAAGAATGCCGGGGCGTACAACGACCGAAGCGTTGTGATAAATATGGCAACAAAAATGGGGACAATTGTCGGAATAATGCAAATAGTGTACGTAATACCTCATTGCAGAAATATAGACAGATACAATACAAACAACCTAAGAAAATCGAAGTGTACAACGATCGAAACGTTTAGGTCATAATAACCGAGAACATGCTTTTCCGAATAGGAAGAACATTAAAAATAAAATCTAATTTTTAGTCATACATCTGGCTTGATCGATCAAAATTGAATCACTGGCCATTTTGTATTATTTGAAGTTTATATGTCTCTACAGATCTCCGAATCGTGCTTATCAACATTTTATCGGACTTCAACCGTGTCATCGTCATAATTTGATACATTTTATTGTTTCAGCATTACCGTTCAGCCACGATTTTCTTCAATCATGTTGAACATTTCCACTATCAAAGTGTCTCCATCATTCTAATGCATCTTAAATAAATTCCAGATCTCAAGATTCGCCCCGCCTCAGAATACGTGTAAATGATTTGAAATGATGATATTGTAGAAACAGAATTTGAAGTGTCGATCAGGCTTGATGTAACCGTAAATCCTATGTTAATAGTTCCTTTACTCACATTTCTCACCTTCCAACTTTCCAGCCAACTTTAATCTGCTAAAATCTAAATGCAATGTCCATCGCTATCTGCTGTCTTCCTGATTACTCTTCTTCTGTTCTCGCACTCAATAACCTCTTGTGTCTCTGTAAAAAGAAAAAAAGAGAGATTGCTTTTTATAGATACTGATATCAAGGCGTACCAAGTTAATACGATAAGCAAATTGATATAAACAGGTAAAACTTATAGCGTATTTAAACATGCCTGTCTAGATATTAACAGGGGCGTATATGTGAAAACAGTAATCTGTTTGAGTCGACAATAAATGCCTTGCTGTGTTACGATTCCCAGCTGGTGGAGATCCTCCACTGCAGTTCTTGACTTCATGTACTCTTGAGAAAAATCTGATCCCCTTTTAGTTTGACAAATTACTACAGTGTCTAATTAACGCCGAATTAGTTTAGAAACACTCCGAATAGACAATAAGGATTCCATTTCTCTACGTTTGCCACCGAAGTGTTAACAACTATCACCGATTTGTCTATCAGGCTTCACATAAGAACTGCGAAGCTCGGGCTGTGGCTTTAGATATCTCAAAGTTTGGTATACTGGCCTTCTCTACATAGGGTGTTTCTAGACTGATACTTTACTTAATGGAATCGTTCTTAAATTGCGTAATTGATTTCGTGTTTAAACATAAAACGCCTTCCCCACAGAGGCGACCTTGCACCTCTCGCTACGCAATCGCTATTTTCTTATCCTATGTTCAGACAACCAACATTCATCAATTCCAGTAGATATTTACAGCTAGGATATAACAGATAGGATAATCTACCATAGACTTCATACACACTACAGTTTTTCATGTTATGTGTAAGAGACTCCCACGTCGGTGCTTCCCCGAACACTTCACACTTGATGTCTTCAAATCCAGTGTCAAATTTTATCTATTCACCTTATCCGCTTAATCTTTACTTCTTACTAACTTCTCTTCTGTTAAGATTACACAATTGATTCATCATTACCATTTCGACAGCGGTTCAGATTGAGAAATATGATGACCGAGTTCAAATTTCAGTTAGATAATTTAGATTCACTTACGCGCAAATAATCTCGTAAAAGGTATGTATTATTTCCCTCCCTCAAAGCTATGGGTTAAATAGTAAGACTTTTATCAGGAAAAGTTTAGAATCACTTGTTATTGGTATGTATAAACGTAGCATCGCCTGTACAGCTATAAACTTTTCTCTTATTCGAGTAAACATTGTCGTTTTTTTACAATTCCTCTACCGATATAAGTATACAAGTTAAATGGATTATTTTCCTTAGATTTATTATTCTCAAATATTTCGATATACATGAAGATGCAATTTACAAATATATGTGAACGCTTAATTGTTTGACAAATATGTTTTTATCTAAACTATAGACTAAATATCTGGAGCCATCTTCTGGGGCTAATGATTAGTAAGTTTCATAATTTATTTAGTTTAATTGACTGTTTCTAAGCTACTTAGTTCACAGGGATAGATTATTCTAGTTCTACGTGCCATGGATATTGCATTGCCAGTCACGTTAGAAGTATGGAAATTATTTAACCCATTAGTGCATTGAATATATTAGAGGCTCATAGCTAAACTTTGAGCAGAAATGGGATAATTTCTTTATTATAATTATTATTTATTTATTTTCTTGGGCTTTTGGTTTATACTCATTTCTTTCCGGGTCTCATCCAAAGACCTAAGGTCAGAAATGGCATCATGGCATTTTCCACTGAGCAGTTTTGAAAAAAAACAAAACAAATCGCACATATTTTAAATAGATAAAGCTGTTCGTAAGTTGTGGACTGTACTTGTAAGTACATTTTTTTGTATTTCTTTAAGTCATGGACTACCAAGGTTTCCTTCAATGAGTCTATTGGAATCAGTCCAAGGGCTACTACTAAAAATGAAATTGTTAATGTCTTCATGCACCGCATTTTTGAGGTTTCGATTACTACTTCCTTATATTTTAAAGATATACAATGATGCATTGCAATCTGCAGGGACTGACATTTCAATAAGGATGGACACTTTGTCTTCGCGGGCTCTAATCTCCATGTCAGGGAGTTTAGTTTTCAGTGTTCTATCTGTGTGTATTCGTCTTCTTCTTCTTCTTCTTCTTCTTCTTATTATTATTATTATTATTATTATTATTATTATTAAATACATAATTACAAATTTAGGTAGACAAAATTCTTCTGACCCGAAGTA
This sequence comes from Acanthosepion pharaonis, assembly GCA_903632075.3. Taxonomy (NCBI): domain Eukaryota; kingdom Metazoa; phylum Mollusca; class Cephalopoda; order Sepiida; family Sepiidae; genus Acanthosepion; species Acanthosepion pharaonis. The sequence continues at coordinate 1,865,986 of CAHIKZ030000243.1, read as the reverse complement.
AATTTGTTCTGAATAAGACAACGTCACGTAGAATTTTTTATACGATTCTAAGAAATCCATACATTTTGATCCATCGTGTATAAACAGATTATTATATAAATTTAGGCATACAAATGCATACGATGTTATTCGAGTGTTTTACTTAATCAAAATATTTTGAACTCTTTGTCCATTTGTTTATATTTTATAATTTTTTTGAAGCGGCTAAATGTCCAGAAACCCGTCATATATATTTATCATATTATTATCGACAAACATAAATCTTTTGTGGATGTATACAAAAATCCTAGTAATTATATACATACAATATCCCCTCCTTACATAAATTAGCCAGACATCATGCTGTCGATAAATGTGACAGCATCTCTTATAAAAGCTACTACTGTGAAATAAAATGAAAATGTAATTATAATTTAAAATATATTTAGTAATATTTGTTTCAATTGAAATTAATTATACATATAGGAGCTATTTTTCTCAAATAGCGTTCCTGGAAAGTATATATTTTTTGAAAGATGTTTAATAAAAAAAAAACAGTACTGTGTTGTGTTAAGAGTTTTGTCATACGGTTTTGTTAAAATAAAACAAATCGTTTATGGATTATGTGACAATGTTTCTTTTAATGTAAGAAAATATTTTTGCATCAACATATTCCCTTGAATATAGAAATAAAGGCGTGTTTTATAAAGATTTGGGTCAGCATCCGTGAATGATCGTAGACAAATTATAGCAAATATTAAAAGGTCTTTTAATAAAACCTTTCTCGCACCCTCGCAAGTGTATTACGGTGTATATTATCTCATCTCATTTGATATATATATATATATATATATATATATATATATATATATATATATATATATATATATATATATATAAAAACCTAGAGAGCCAGACAACAAGGTTTAACTAGGTCTGGTCTACTCATTGTATTGAGCACTTAATTTAGTTAATTTGCGTACTCGCATCGGGTTTTTTTCTTCTTTGGGCTTTGAAATTACATGCTGGACGATTATTTTCTGCTACCGTACATGTTCTTGGTTCTTTCTTTTTTATACGTTTTTTTCCCTTTGGTATTGGCTTGATTATTTGCAAATCAATACACCGAAGGTTTTCGGAGCGAATATACTTATAAGATTTCTATTAATAATAATGAAAATAATATATACATATATATGTGTGTGTGTGTGTGTGTGGGCGAGTACATGTGTGTGTGAGCGCGCGTGTGTGTATATGTGTGTATATATCTAAGTATAGGATTGGTGTATACGAAATAAAATCCTATAACCAAAAATACTATTCTTAAAAGAGTGCTCAATACAGTGTAGAACAGATATAATTTTCTCGAAAATTTCAGCATAAACGTGTTATAAAATCACTACAAAAATAGCCATTTTGTTTCAACACTTCTGGTGTCTCATCAAGTGATGGTGTTGAATGTAGGATAAAGAATTTTAAAAGATTCAAATCAACCAAGCACCCCTCGATAGAGGAAAAGCTGTTGCATATGCTACAATGATCAATCAAAATGCAAGTGCATGAGAATTGAAAAAACATTACAAGAAACCTTGGTTATAATAACTGATGTCTAAATGTTAGGGTTTGACTAAAATAGAAATAATTCTATCTGATCAATATTAAAGTTTACTACAAAATGGAAAATTAAAAATTACTAATTTTAAATTTAACCTGTACTAAGTTTAAAATATTATAATATTATTTAAAGAAGAAACTGAGGAATACATATATTTTCTTATTTTTTTGTTTTAATTGAAAAGCAAAAATCTCAGTTAGAATAAACGTTAATCTAATGGGAATATAAAACATCGTCACAACTAAGATAAATTATAATAATGATATGGGCAGAGGAGGACGAAATATTTCAAATGATAATGCATACACATTCAGATTATGATATACAGACGTTGACATATTTTGATATATAAACAGGCATAAACACGGACGAAACAAGGAATAGATACCAACAAATAAAAAATTCTATTATATCAGACAACATATACATACAATGAAAGGCATATATAAGCAATCATAAGCACATACATTAATAAAGGCAGACATGCACATCCACAAATACATTAAAGTAAAGGCAAAGACATTAAAATATTACCACAAAGACTCAAGATTGAAAGGGTTCAATAGTTTGTAAACAAATATTCAGAATTAATAAACGCAAAGAAAAAGACTAAATTAAAAAAAATTAATTTAAAATTTTAAATTTAAAAATTTTTTAAAAAGAATGTCAATGTTCATATAGATATAAATCACTGATATTGGTTTATCCCAAAATAGATTGAAATTTATATATATATAAAATATAATTATATACATACAAAAAACAGAATGAATATTAACCTTGAAAAAACATAATGGAAAAAAATTAATTATTTTTAATATGTGGAAATCCCTGTTTTACCTAGAATCGCCAGACCAGAAACCTTGTTTTGGTCGAAATAAAACATAATATTTAAAAAAAAAAATCGAATTGTTTTTAAATAAAAACCACTATAACCTAAAATATATATATATATATATTTTCCGTATAATCCGAATATATATTTTGATTGGCCATAGTATACTTTTCGATAATTCTTCTTCATCGATCTTCAGGCATGGATAAATTATATATTTTATATATATATATATAAAAATAATTAGAGATACAAAAAATGAAATTCAAAACTGGTCGAAGATTTTTTTAAAGTGTCGTAGATATATTAAAATATTATCTTTCTTTTTCAGGTAAATTTAGAGACGAAAATAAATTCAAAACTGGTCGAAGATTTTTTTTAAAGTGTCGCAAAAAGCTAAATGTTGAAATTCGCAAAATTTTTAAAATTTTAGATGAGAAATTTTTTTAATATAGTAATATGGCAATTCCACGAATTTGTTGTTGTAAATATTTTATCAGTCAACGTGGCATGTATCAAATTGTCCACTAACTAGAGCAATGTCCGAATAGTTTTCCCGAAATTTTGCATCGCAGATAGGTCCTTTGAAATTTATTAAATAATTAATTAATATTACTATTTATAATTAATATATTAGTCGGGTCACCAGTCAAAGCAGGTGCTATGAAAATATTTGTTGTAAAGATGGAGGGAAGCCGTATCATGTCTTTAAGAAAGTGACAGAAATCGAGATGCCAAGTCAGAATCGATTATATTGCAGTTTCTTCTTTGAATTTTGTAAAGAATCACGAGATAGACAGCAACGGGACATTACCAGTTATGGCAACAATAATCAATGCACGGTCGAATGGAAGATTTTTAAATGTGCAAGATGGACTCTGCCGAGAAAGACACACGAGACAATGAACCAACTTTTCTTGCAGCAAATTCAGCTCATCATTCAATGCAGTTTTTCCACGTCAAGTCAGTTGAAACGGACGTGTAAGGTGAAGTTTTTTGTGTATGGTGGGGTGTAAAGATTTCAGATAGATGATATCAGTAAAAGGACAACAAAAATAAAGAGAATAAGAAAACTTTTCTCATCCGATGCATTTCAATGAAGTTAAGCAATATCGAGCTTGGTTAGTACTTAGATGAGTGACTGTTCGGGAATACCAGCTTTCGTGGTAGACCTTAGCACATAGTTGATTTGCATATGAACACATTTTATCAAGGTAAACTCAAGATTTTATTTTGTAACAAGTATTTATTTACAAGATCAACATGTTAATGTTTTTTCACAATTTTTTTACATAATTGCACTTTTATAGAAATACTTGCATTTGCCATGATAAAGTCCCACGGAGGTTGAGATAATCTTTCCTATTGTCTTTATTCATATTGTCATTTTAGAGATATTCTTCTCTCTCTCTCTCTCTCTATATATATATATATATATATATATATATATATATATATAGGAAGAGGTTATTGTAGTTCTAACGAGAGGACAGTGTGTATATTAAAAAGAAGAGAGATACTGCAAACGTTTTTGGTTGATTTGTGGATTTTAAAAAAAAAATATTATGCTTTTTTTCCATAATTTTACTACACGTGTTTCTGGTCTCGCGACCGTCATCAGGTAAAGAGTGGAGATTTCCACATATAATTAAAAATATTTTTTTCTCTTTTATCTTTTTCAATGCTAAATATTCTCGATATGAAACATTCTCTTTTTGTGTGTTAGTAATCCGAATAGAGGATATGTATATATAACCGTGGAGATTGATCTCAAAACCGAATGTCAACTGTCTATTTCATGCTTAAAAGTAATCTTATGGCTATGTGTTAGCACGACTATTTATCTATTATCTTAGAATAACACATTAAACGATATCAAGAGAATTGCAGGAATTTTATTTTGTAACAATTATTTATATACAAGAGCATATATGTTATCTGAGTTTCAATTCTTTTCAATGTAAGTTTGCTCATAGATATTCATCAAAGTCAGACAAGCTGAAGTGAGACAATTCAATGTCTAATAAATGAAAGTGAGTAAATGATATTGTCAAAAAGTTTTGGAAATTTTTTTAATGCAAATTATTACTTAAATTATTTTATTTTGCTTTTAGTTTATGTACTTTATATTTTAAATAATAAAAAGTTTATGAATTTAACCGTTTTCTTTTAATTTTTGCACATTTTTCTACTCATCTATGTTGGTTTGAGAAAGTAGTAATTCTTTCAGGAATGGAGAAATTTAACAAAATTCTGGACAGAGATTTATATTTTGATAAATTTCGATTGCTGCATTTTCGAGAATTTCCTTACGAAGTAAATTATTTTCCCTTTTAATAAGTGTGGCATCATTTAGATCAAATGTTATATGTAGGCCAAGAAGGTTGATTAAAAATAACGGATATGTTCTGTCTGGGATTGTTTATATAATAATTTCCATCCATCAATAAGAATATCATATACCAAAAGACATACAGAATGGTACAAGCATATCACTATATAAAGCACCTTCATTTCTTCTGATCAATCTTGAGAGCACACTGTCCATTTATACTGGATAATGGACATATTACTCTACACTTGCGCTATTTTGTGAGGCGACCATTTAGCTTTAGCATATATTCCCACACTTTGGAGAGAAACAGATAATAACACAAAATTCCATTAAATACGAAAAAAAAAGGGCAGCAAAAGCGACACTGCTGATTGCAAACTGACGGCTTCCGGCTGTGATAATTATTAACATGTGACCTCTCGACTGTCTCCCGTTGATCGGAACAACATGAGATGCTTCTATGCGTGTCGGAAAGATTAGACGAAAGATACTGGGGCTCATATATCATCTAAAATTCATATCACACACATACATACACACACACACACACAGAGACATATATATATATATATATATATATATATATATATATATATATATAGAGAGAGAGAGAGACATATTCATATATAGACTATAAAATTACATATATATATGCGTGTGAATCTATATATATATATATATATATATATATATATATATATATATATATATATATATATATTATTATTATATATTAAGAAATAATTTTATGCGCTGTTTATTGGTGTTGTTTTATGTCTGTTTGTGTGTGTTTATGTGTGTTGGTGTGTTTGTGTATATATATATATATATATATATATATGTGTGTGTGTGTGTGTGTGTGATTACTATATATATATGTTTCAAAATAGGTTTAGATGTAAAAAATTTTTTTTTTCTATTTTGAAAACTGAAGTTGTCTAAATTTTACTTTTTCATTTTTTAGATAGTTTAGCTGAATGGATGTCGTCTGGTTAAATAAAAAAAAAAAAAAAAATTATAAAAATTGTTAATGTTATATTCAAAAAAAAAAATCTCAACTTCACAGTTTTCCTTTTGTAATGACGTTTAAAAAATTTAAAATTAATTTAAATTTTAAATTTGATATAAAAAAATTTTTTACTTACTATGAGTAATTATTTTTTAGTGTTATCAAATTATTTGAAAATAAAAAATTAATTAAATTTCCCCAACTAACTTTAAAATTTTAAAATATTCTTATTTTATTACTTATATTTTAAATTAAAATTGTAGTAAAAGAAAAAATAAAACATGTTATTTATACATATTTATTTAACCAAATTTTTAGGTTTTTTTTCCTTTTCTATTTGAAATAAAAAAATTAATTAAATAATAATTAATAAAGTTACTAAATCTGAAAAAATAGTTTTAGTGTTGATTTTTTATGTCTGTTTATTTAAATTTAAAGAGAAGAAAAGGAAAAAAAAAAATAAATAAATTTAATATGTATAAATAAATAAAATATATTTTGATATGGAAAATAATTTACTTTTGAGTAATTTTCCTCTGTTATAAAGTAATATAGTCTATTAAAACTAAACAATGAAAATATTTTAAAATTTTAATTTTTTTTGAATTTGTATGTTTATTGAATGAATGTAAATGTCATATATTATATATAAAAGAAAAGTTATATATATAATATATATATATACATTTAACTGTTCTTATATAGTAAAATAAAATTAAAAAGGAAAATATTTCAAATTATTTGAAAATTTTTACCGTTAAAAATTTTTTTTTTTTTTTTTTTTTTTAAATTCAGACGACATCCATTCAACTGACGTCAGGTTTCAGTGTAAAATACATCCACCCTACCAAATGTAGCTAAATACTGTCATAAGGAAAATCATTCAACTGATATAAATACACCTTGTTCATGATATTTTTAGCTGTGTATATATTAATATTGAAATAGAACTAATCGTAACCATTTTATAAATATATATATATATATTATATATTGATATTATTAAAAATAAAATTCTTTGGGATATATATTAATATTCTTTTTCGTTTTATTATTATTTCATTTAGATGCCTCGAGTAGTTTCGGCCGGCATGACCATCATCAGGAGAAAAATAATTTTCTGCTTCCTGGTAGCAGTGAACTATAGAAATGAATGTCTTGATGAAGAGAACAGAACTTTTGTCTGTAGTTTTCATTTGTTTTCTTAAGTTTTAATTTTTTTTTAACATAAATTTTGTCTTGTGTGGGTATATATATATATATATATATATATATATATATATATATATATTATTTTTTTAGAAATATGATTCCATCGCTACATATATATTACAATAATGTTCAACCTGTACAAGGCCCTAGTGCCTCACACGGTAAAGTGTTACAGATTTAGAATGATTGCTGTTTTTACGGTTTATCAACATTTTGCAGGTTAAAGCCATCAAATATATTTTAGATTGTAAGAATTTCAGGACATATTAATGATATTTGTGATACAATAACAACTGTTTAATTCATAGCTGAGCTTATAAGAGGCATTTGCCCGTACTTAAATATAAGAACTCTACGGGGATTTGAACTCGGCTCTCCGATTTCTAAGTCTTTGCACCGCCAGTACATCCAAGATTAGAGCACCTGGTTTTTCCAAGATTCTCCCATGTAGATACAGAGTAAAAGATACAGTTTTTGAGGATATGTGGGAAAGATCAAGGTAATCCTATAATTGAAGAGGTTATGGCTGTAGTAATTGGAGAAGTATCATTTTGTGAGTCGGCTTCACAAACAGTTGTTCACGGGAAGAAATTCTTCTCTTGAAATTACATCTCATTAATAGCCTGCAGCTGTGGTTTGCTACAATATGCCTAACATGACCGTTCTTAGATGTGAGGTTAGACCTGGTGGAATTATAAAAGGTAGTTCGTCCGAACTCTTTCCGTAGACATATTGATAGAATAAAGAGAGGCTTGTAACGTTTTGTCTGCGGGAAACTGATTATAGGGTGGACTATAATTAATCGCCCACTAGGCCTTGTAGACGCATTTGGAATCTATTGAGACAGCAAGATGAAGTCAATTTCGGTCCATATATTGCAACAGCACACTATTTTCAGCCTGATCTGGCTCTTGTATATATAGCGAATAGAAGGAGGTGTCACATACCTACTGGAGCGGTAGAAGCAGCTGACCACTTTTCCAGCACATTTAGACATGGATTATATGTACAAGGTCTCAGTTTGCTTATGTTCCCAATAGATTGTCAATACATAGGAAAACTAGTATGTACTTTAATTACAAAATGATAAAAAAGGCTTAATGAAACTTGATAGTCCGAATAACAAATTATCGTTAGTAGGTATTCTGATGCGAAAATCAGAGAATATGTGACGAATGATCAAATATAATGAGAGTTGTTCTATAAAATGTAAGCTACAGCATATATCAACTTTATCATAAAGATTTATCAACACTTTATGTAGTGGCGTTTCTGTTGATAGAAGCATTCATGAAACTCACTTTTTGGAGATAGCGAGCAGTTGATTCGATGCATTCTTTTGGATTTCCTCGATATCATGAAGGTCTTGAGCCTTTCAAGCGGGATTTGATTTTTGGAAAGAAATCAAAATCTCAAGGGACGAAACATAGAGAATACGGTAGTTGTTTCAACTGGGGAATGTTGTACGTGACCAAAACCGGCTCCATAAGCCATGGTCACGGTTGGAATCTCTGTAGTGTGATGAGATGACCGCACTCTACACACTTTCATTCCTAGAAGTGATATAAACAAGAGAAGCGAGCGAGAACGTTATAACTTAGTGCGCATGCGCGACCTATTTCAACGTTTATCTGTTCCGTTACCAGAGAAACTGTCCCGATAATTTTTGATCGCACATCGTATCTATGAATAACTTCCTGCTTCATACATAATTTGGCATATCAGTTATAATATTTATAGATATTATATTTTGGGAAATTGTTTTTATACATTTTATAGACATTATACTTTGGGAAGTGTTTTACTTATATATACATTTACCATAAAGAGTGCGTTTTTTAACATATTAACAAATTACCTTTATTAATCAGCCCACTACGACATTTCCAACCAGCAATTTGATTTTTCCTCTTTCTAAACAACTAAATTATATCCCGAGGCAGTGTGTGCTTGGACTCAGGGAAAATGGGACGGGTACTAAAAGAGCAGTGCCAAATATGAACTAGACTAAACATAAGGCTAAACTTGGAAGCGATACTAGATCAATCTAGAACCGTTAATTAAACAAATGGCTCAGTTTGAAATCCCCCAATGTTACCTGTACAGACAAGCACCTGATGTAGGCTGGAACTTTAACAGGCAAAATCTCATCATAACCTCAATAAAGATGAGGACATCATACTGCGTGTAAATAAGGTAAATAATAAATTCTCATACCCGAAATTCGGAGAGATACTATTTAATAATAATAATAATAATAATAATAATAATAATAATAATAATAATAACGTAAAGACAAAGATTGCCTCCTTATTGGTATGACAGTCCATGCAGGCTGCAATGTATTTTTGATGATCTTCAAAAACTATCAAAATACAATGATCTTGAAATCGAAATCTCAAAAATCTGGGACATGAGAATATCAATGATTCCATTTGTAGTTGGAGCCCTCGGATTGATTAGAAATTATTCCAATAAACTCATTGTGCGGATTCCTGGTAGCTCATGGCTTAAAGAAATACAAAAGGTATTCTCACAAGTACAGCCCACACCTTACGAAGGAAAAAAAAAAGGCAGAATGTCATTTCTGTCGTGAAGTCTCACGTCGGAACCCGGAAAGAAATGAGAACAGACCAGAAATCAAAGGAAATAGAATAAAGATAATAATAATAACACTATTTTCATACTTGAATTTTTTTCTTACGTATAACTTAGAAAAGACAGACATTCTGCTGAAAACATTGTCAAACACATTTTTTTTAACTTTTTTTCTTTTCTGAAATCAAGTTCTTCTCTTCACTGTTGAAAAATATTGGAAGAGTTACGTCAATCATTTTTGTTATTAATAATAATAATAATAACAATAATAATAATAATAATATAATTATTCTAAATATTTGATTTCTCATACAAGTTCTAAATTATGGAACTATTTGCATAAAGATTGATTCAGCCTGTAAAAGCTGTTGGTACGATTGCAGGATAGATGCAGTTCTAAAGTGTATGTTTGACTCTAACCAATTTCAATATGTGACACCGAAATCCAAATCCTCATTGGGATAACGAAAGTTCTCTTCCAAAGCGTAATGGAGGTATTAGAAAATAAATGAAAATCGTTAAAAACAAAGAAAGGATGACTGAATTGTTATGTTTTATCGGCCCTCCTATATAGCAGCGAATACTGGACACTCTCCACACAGATGACAATGTGACCTGAGGCAACAGAAATGTAGTTCTACAGAAGGATGCTCAGAATACCATGGACTGAACATGTCACCAACGACGAAGTTTTAGAAAAAATAGAAACAAAAGGACATTCATGTGTAGAATCAAAATCAGACAGCTGATGTTTATAGGGCACATAATGAGGAAAGAGGGCCTGGAAAATTTAACACCAAGGGAACATATTTGAAGCAAGGCGGACAGAGGAAAGCAGTGCATGAACTACAGAACTAGAACAAATGACAACAATCCTAAGATCTATGAGAGACAGAAATTGTGGAGAACCTTTACTAACAACGGCTTGAATCGACACGACACATAGCAGTACGGATGGTGGTATTTGATTTTTAGCTATCGTCCAATAATGGTTGGAGTGTGATATACAGATGCGATCCTATAGTTTGTTTACGAGGGTTAACTGATTTTTAATTACTTCTTCGGTGTGGTAAGAATCGGGCGATCATTTTCTTTATACTTTACGGATGGTGGTATTTGATGTTTAGGTGTCTCCCCGTGAAGATTAGACTGTTATACAGATGCGATATATTTAGTAAAGTTAGCTGATTACTAATTACTTCTTCAATTTTGAACAGGGTCATTATCAAGTGAAAGCAAGTCTTCTTAATACTTCCAAACTACATTTTTCTCAGTTTTGAAATACTGGTGTCTGGCTGGTTGCGAATCTTGTTAGATACATAGAATAAAAAAAAATTGAACGGTTTCTAATACTGTAGGACACGAGTGAAATATGACGCTCACATTCATCTTGACGTTGGCGGTATCGTGTCATTATTTTTCAATATAGCGCTGTCAAAGTTTGTTACACTTTAACTCCCGAATGACAAATTTATTTATCCGAATGGCCGATTGACTCAAAAACACTATGACAGAGATTTCTCCCTGGCCGTCCTTGTATTTATATATATATATATATATATATATATTGATTAATTGACCTGACATGAACTGTATTCGATGATACAGCAGAATGTGCCAAGGGGGTCTAACTTTTATTTAAAAAATATTTAAAAAGGTTTAATTCTGATTTTTTTAAATACCATATATATATATATATATATATATATATATATATATATATATATAATAACATATTATAATACCAGATTTCCTCTACAGTAAAAACATTATTATACAAGGCTTCTATCTACAGTGAAATATTAATGTCATGTTTTAATCTACAGTAAAAATTATTATACCAGCTTCATCTTTATATTCACCGGTATGCATTATTATACAAGGTCTCTATTTGCCGTAAATTAATATATCTGTCCTTTTTGTGTAGTAAAATAATAACATGCCATGTCTTTATCTATAATAAAGGAATATTGTTCTAGGTCTCTATCTACAGGTAAATATTATTATACCAGGTCTATATCTACAGGTAAATATTATTATACCAGGTCTATATCTACAGTAATACATTATTATGCAACGTCGCAATCTACAGTATAGCATTATTATACCAGGCCGCTATCTAGAGTAAAATATTATTCTGCCAGTTCACTATCTACAGTAACACATTAATGTTCCATGTTTCTATCTACAATAACATATTATTATACCATGTCTCTATCTACTGTAAAATACTAACATGCGAAGTCTCTATCTACAGTAAAAGATAATTTATACCAGGTCTCTCTACAGTTAAAATATTATTATACCAGCTCTTTTTCTACAGAAAAATATTACTATACAAGGTTTCTATCAAGTGTAAAATATTATTATACCAGTTTTCTTGTTAAATTAATATATTATTCTACCAGGTTTCTATCTACAGTAAAATATTTTTATACAGGTTCTCTGTCTACAATAAAATATTTTTGCCAGAGGTCTTTAACTACAGTAAAATATTATTATACAAGGTTTATATCAACTGTAAAATATGATTATGCAAGGTATCTACCTACAGTAAGATAGTATTATTCAATGTCCTTATCTACAATAAAATATAATTATACCAGGTTTCTATGTACAGTAAAATATCATTATACAATGTCCCTATCTACAGTAAAATATTATTATACAATGTAGTTACCTATAATAAAATATTATTATACCAGCTCTTTATCTACAGTAAAAGATTATTATACAAGGTTTCTATCGACTGTAGAATATTATTATACCAGTTCTCTATCTACAATAAAATATTATTCTACCAAATTTCTATCTACAGTAAAATATTATTATACCACCCCCCTCTCTACAATAAAATATAATATTATACAGGGTTTCTACATACAGTAAATTGTTAATATGCCAGGTCTAAATATTAATTAAAATATTATTATACAAGGTCACTATCTACAGTAAAATATTATTTTACGATGTCTCTATCTACTGGTAAATATTATTAAAACAGGTTTCTATCTACAGAAAATATTGATATGCCAGTACTATATCTACGTTAAAATATTATTACACCATGTCTCCATCTACAGTACAATTCTCATTGAATCAAAATTCTTTCCAAGTTATGTCTATTTTGACAAATCTACGAAAAGTTGTTACATCTTCTAATAATATGATTTTCATCCTTCTATCTTCACAGAGGATATTTATTAATTTGGCTTACATACAATGTAGCTTTTTTTATACATTACTTTTCTGCTACTCTGACAAGTGATTCCGTTTTCCTTTTCCAGGTTTCTTAGTAAAAGCCTGCCACATGACTTAATATCGTTTTAATTAATTACGCCATCCGAAATCATTCTGAATATGCGTTTCTTCCAATATTTCGAATCAAGATTTTTGCTATTCCCACAAACTATTTGTCCTTTTTGCTATTTTTATTGTAGATTTCAATAGCTATGATTATTATGGTACTCTCATAATTAAAAAGAAGATCGTCCAATGCTGATAAATACTACATTTCTCTCGTTTCTATTCATTTTAATTCTATCAGTATTATGATCAGATTTTATTAACTTTTTCACGGTCATTAATTTTCCCTGATGAATAAATTTAAAATATCTGGTGAAATTTTTTAAAGGATTCTGAATATTTATAATACTCTTCTTTCGTCCGTTTGTACTTTAATTTGTATATTTAAATTTCCGCAGCTTGCATAATTTGTTAGAGATCGGGCAATAATATGTCTTCTCAATGCTCCAGATACGCTACACATTATTTTGGCTGATTTTGCCAATGCAGCGAGGAAGAAAAATTCGATTTTTTTTTGTCTAAATTGTCTTTTTAACACTCTCTTCGAAATGCCCTTCAGTGCTGTCCGAAGCACGACAATATTAATGTTTGCATCAATCAACTTTATGTTCAAAACTTTTGTCAGCTCTCTCGGTAGGCTTACATATTTTCCCGCCTTAAAGTGCGTTTTTTATTCTTTAATTTTAGAGCATCTTGCAAAAGCTATATCACATATCTGACAAGAGTTCTTACTCTTGTCTCCAATGCCCTGATTTGATTTTCTGACCGCGATTTGGCAAAACATGCGAATTTGGAAATTTCATAAAATTTGTATTTTTATTTTCTCAAGAATTTTCTATATTATGCATATATACTGTTGGACATGGTAATTATTATTATTATTATTATTATTATTATTATTATTATTATTATTATTATCGTGTTTTGAGTTTTTTTACGAGCTGCCTGTACGTTTCAACCTGAACCTCAAGAGGCTGTAAGTCAACTGATATGTTCGGCAAGTTGATAGGATATAAAACTGACATTCACAGTATTGTTATTCTTATAAGTATGATGTCGTATGATTGTGTAATATTAGTTTACACCCTCAGCAAAATGCGTGTAAACGCAGGGGTCAAATGTATTTATAATTAAAATGTTTAATCAGGTTAAAGTGAGAGTTAAAAAGATACAATTACGAGCACCATTATTATTATTGTTTTATTTCCTTTGATTTCTGGTGTGTACACATTTCTTTCCGACTCTCCCCAGAGGCCTAAGTTTAGAAATGGCATCATGACATTTTCCACTGTAAAAAAAAAAATATTTTACATAGATAAAGCTCTTCGTAAGGTGTGAGATGTGCTCGTGAGAACAATTTTTTGTGTCTCTTTAAGGCATGGGCTTCCAGGAATCCTTTTAATTAGTCTTTTGGAATCTTTCAAACCAATCCAAGGGCTCCAACTACAACAGGGATTGTTGATGTTCCCATGTGCCACATTTTTGAGAGTTCGATTTCAAGTTCCTTGTATTTCGATAACTTTTTAAAGATCTTCAAATATACATTGCTGTCCACAGGGACTGCCATATCAATTAAGGAGGCACCTTTTTTGTTTGCGGTTAATAATGTCTGGGTGGCTAGCTTTGATTCTTCTGTCTGATTGTATTGGGTAGTCCCATAAAATTGTAACAGGTCCTCCCTCCGTAATCGGGTCTGGCTGGTGTTCATACCAATGGATAAGTATTTTTGTATGGGAATTACTCTTATTATTATTTAATGAATATATACATATATTATTATTATTATTATTATTATTCCGTTTTGAATTTATGAGAATTATTTTTATTTCATGAATATATAAACATCATCATTATTATGATGTTTTTAATATATGATAATTATAATTATATTAATGATTATTATTATTTTTTGAAAATATGACCATTATTATTGTTATTATTATTATTATTATTTAAATATATGAGGACTTCAATTTATATTATTTTTGAATATATACAAATTATTATTGTTATGATTTCAATATTAGTATTTAAATGTTGTGAATATGTTGTGGATTCCGAGATGAATTCGGTCTCCAATGAATGACAAATGCAAGGATTAAATATAAGAAATAAAATGTATTTAGACAATCATACAAAGAGTAATACTGTTAGTAAGTCCAGGAACGCGGTTAGTAGCAAATACAGATAGATATATACAGTCTCGAAGTAGGACTTCCTTAGAGTCTACGTGCTTGTAACTGACTTCTACAAGAGGTTACCTCACTCTATCTCCGTTCGTATATTCTCTCTCTCTCCGTATATCCTCTCTCACTGACTGTCTCACTCTGGGTATTTAACGGCAGCAGTCCAGGTACACTGGTAGAGTCCACTTATATGAAAAAGCGGTGGACCCCATAACAGAATATATGATTATTATTATTATTTTTTGAATATATAAAATTATTTTTTGTTATATATCATTATTATTATTATTTTGTGAATACAGAAGAATTATTATTACTATTTTGTGAATATATAAAAGTATTATTATTATTCTCTGATTATATTGTATCTCTTTGAGGCATGGACTTCCAGGGATCCCTTCAATTAGTCTACTTGAGTCTTTTCCAACCAATCCGAGGGCTCCAACTACAACAGGGATTGTTGATTTTCCCATGTGCAACATTTTTGAGATTTCTATTTCAAATTCCTTGTATTTTGAGTTTTTTTAATATCTTCAAAGATATATTGCAGTCTACAGGAACTGCCATATCAATAAGGATACACTTTATTATTAGTAGTAGTAGTAGTATTATTATTTTAGTAGTAGTATTTTTATTATTATTATTATTATTATTAAAAAATGATTCACGCGTCTCGTCCAATATATTCCAACACTTAGTGTATCTGTTTTTACAATTTTAAGCAATATTTCGACGTATATCTTTTCAAATAGTATACAAGTATTTGTAAAAAAAAAAAAAAAAAATCAGAATCAATAGGATAGTTACTTATACAAGCCACTAACATTCAGCTCCGGGGTAGTGAACACAAGGGCAGGGAGTTCAATTGGCTCACTAAGCTGTTTTATTAATTACTTATGTTAACTTATCTCCGAACTAAAAATTTCAAGGTGAGCACCAGCACCAACTTATTATGCACGTTTTAGTTGCATGCCATTAAGGCTGGTTGCGTTTACTTCGTTTTGATGCGCTGATTACAAGGACCGCCGTTTTTATCATGTCAAGTGATGTTTGTACAAAGATATATATGTAGATATTTTTTAATATTTTATACTTGTATACAATTTCAAACATAACTTGAAGGAGACAGACATACTGTCGAATATTGTTGAACGTTTTTAGACACTGTGAATTATTTTTCTTTTCTTAAATCGAGGTCTTTTCTAAGTGTTTGATCATTTCTTAAGCCTTTCACCCCAAGCAAGGCGGTAGTGCCACTAATACGCAGGGCGTTACATAAAGTAAAATTAAGAGAAAAGTGGGATGTTTAAGGAAAGAATAAAAAGAAAGACAGGGATTAAGATCAAGACATCAGAAGATGTCGATTGACATTACATTTTAATTTTTGAAGATTATAGCTATCAGGGAAGCAAGTAAAAGGAAGGGAGTTCCACTGTCGGGAAGTGCGAGAGAAGAATTGTTTCGATAGGAAAAGTGTGGGACCGAGATGCCGACCTAGTTGCACTCTTAAAATTCATGAATTTGGGACACTAGTGAAAATAACTCCTCAGAGAAGTTGCCATGAAAATATTCATAAAAAAGACAGAGGTAAGCCATATCGCGTCTGTGAGAAGGTAACTGGAGTCGAGATTCCATTTCAATTGCTATAGCTATTATTATTATTATTATTATTATTATTATTATTATTATTATTTTATAAACATATGAACATTATCATTATATGAACATTGTATATTCATTTTGTTCAGTTTGAAAACCAGATATCTAAGTTCAAATATGGCATCATGGCATTTTCCACTGAATATTTAAAAAAAAAAATCCACACACATTTTAAATTATTATTATTATTATTATTATTATTATTATTATTATTATTATTATTATTATTATTTCCTTTGATTTCTGGGGTTTACACATTTCTTTCCGGGTCCCAAACAGAACCTATGGTTAGAAATGGCATCATAGCACTTTCCACTGACAAAAACAAAAAAAAATATACATATTATTATTATTATTATTATTATCATCATCATCATTCGATTTCTGCTATGGACACACTACCTACCAAGTCTGCGGAAAGACCTAAGGCAGGTCGTGGTGTGTTGTTATGGCCACATTTCATGTTAATTTTTTTTTTTTTTTTTTTTCTCCGATGAAGTTGCTAGCGTTACATAGACAAAGTTCTCCTTAGTGTGTGTGCTGTACTTAATAAGACAATTTTCTGTATGTCTCTTAAGCTGGGGTTTCCAGGGATTCTTTCAATGTGTTGTTTTGTTCCATTTTTTATAATTCCAAGTGCACCTATTACCACTGGTATTATTCTTGTTTTCAATTTCCACATTTTTTCTATTTCAATTTCCAGGTCTTTGTATTTTTATTATTATTATTATTATTATTATTATTATTATTATTATTATTATTATTATTACTTTGATTTCTGTTAAATAAAATATTTTATTTAGACATTTCTCGAGATCCAGGCACAAGAAAAGTAGTAATTATATTAATTCCGTTTGCACAAATATTGATGCCGTGTCTTACTTAACAAGTATCCTTCTTTTTTATGTGACATGTTCTTTCAGAACTTTTACAGTCATGGCTCTCCACCACCTCCTATAATTTTTAACTATAAATATTCCTTACTCTCCCTCTCCATCCATGTTCTGCCATCATCTTACTTAAGATACTTAGGTAAGTTACTCCTTGAATCTCTCCGCCTCTCGTAACAACTCTATGCCATGTACGTTTCAAATTCTCAACGCTATCATTTCTCATAATGGGGCAGAGGAAATTCAAATACCTCTGATCGTTGGCACAATTCAACCTCATTTATATTTTATTTAATACAGTAATACAGTTCCGAGCAGATGTGCAGTTCTACACGGTGCACTTTTTCTGAAATCTGAGATTTGTTAATGTTATTGGCTGTACGATTATTTATTATACTCGAAACTTCAATTATTATGCCTATAACGAATGTTTTAAAATTTCACATTTTTTCTCATCAACATCAATATTATTATATTGACTCTGTCATATTCATTAACAAATATTTTTTTTTCTGATAGAACTGCCCTATTTATGAAATTAAATTTTCTTCGTTTAATCACTTTATCCCGCACATTAGTTTTAAATATTTGTCATTTTGAAAAGTAAAGTTGCAAAAATTAGTAATTTCTGGCCTTCTCTGATTGATTGAGGGTATTGCCCATACAGTTTTTCAGTGAATCATACCGTTGTTTGTAACCGTTCAGGGTAAATATTTGTTGTATATAGATAAAGTGTCTTTGCCGACACTGGAGTTTGAACACAGATCACCAGTGAGCAAACACAGGTGATTCCATTTCTAATAAGTGATCGTAAAGGAAAGGTTTTTTATGGGAATTAGCATGGCGTCTGAGTGATCTCGATTCTCTATATTATCCTCTATACTATTTCTCTATACTAATCACACTTCGGATTACTATTTGGCAGTTACTATTCGAACAAGTATTACTAGTGAGAGTATTATTAGAAGGAGTTACTACTAGTATCTACGATTCCAAAGTCTCGACTACAACGACCATTACTAACGTGATAACGAGCATTCGTTGATGTCACAAAAGTGGCAACAAGTAAGCGTCTGACATCACTAAATATTGAAAAACCAAAAGCATTAGAATGAAAGCAGAGATAGTACCTACACAGAACCTGTCATAAAAATTCAGGATGTACTTAAATAACCTCGACAGATCGAAAAATTAATTTGATTGTTAGGCATAGCTCCAAACACGGTCAGAAATATCTAAATTTTCAGCTGTACACAACCACTTCCTAAGATCCATAGTTAGAATGGCTTTCAGCGTGTGAAGTTAAGAGTTTTGTTAGTAATCATCTTTATTTGAACATAGTCGACTAGCGCTACAACATTCACAATCAAAGAAGTAAACCAAATAACGGAAACCAGATTACTTGTGGACTACCAAGAGCAGCAACGACTTAAAAGGATTTCACATGTAACTAGAAGAGAAAATAATCAAGATGCTAACATTCCACAGATCTTTAAATAAAAAGTTAGGAAGGAAATCGCTATCAATATTGGAAAGGACGACTACAGCTACTGAGTTTGAGAAGAGAAAATAATGACATAATCAAGATGTTGACATTCCACACTACTTCAAACAAAACGTTAGGAAGGAAATCCCCATCAATACTGGAAAGGGCGACTCCAGCTACTGGATTTGAGAAACCTGTTTTTCTAAATAAAAATTTGTAGAGAAAGAATTTATTTATTTTACCAGAAAGCAGCACTGGCTGCCCGTTGGATGATTTCCAAATGATTGCTTGTATAGAAATTACCATTACCATATGCATATTAGTTCTGCTTCAAAGTCATCGTGAGAGGGTTAGCGGAACGGAATTTGTGGAAGCAGATACACAAATCTCTGCACCTAAACATAATTTGATACACATAATTATTTTCTATTAACTTTAAACAATACTGTGATAAGATCCAGATGGTGAATTTTCGAAATGGTATCTGATATCTTTTGAAATTTAAAATGCATATTTCTAAATGTAGTCGTATTTTATCATGGACATTAGCACAGAAGCACAGTATTATATTTGTGTCTTTTTTATCGGTGCATGAAGGAAGTCGCGCTCTTTCGACAAATGGCTGTTATTGCTTTAAAAGAACGGATGAGTCGCCGATTGCTCTTCAGCTAGAAGATTAAATACGCTAATTGTGAAAACTATGACGACTGGGAAATTAGATTCGCAGACGAAGAGTTGAAGTCTATATGAAGAAAATAACGCTGAAACATTGTAGACGATAATATATGAAAGAAGCACGCCAGGGTGTTTATGATTATATTGTGTGAATGAGAAAATGGACTTTCATCTCGTAATGTTCTACATTTAATATTGTGTAATTAAAATAAAGAAACTGTTTCAAAAATATTTTTAAAGAAGAATAAATAGAAACAAATGTAAATACAGTAAATCTGTTTCAAATGTTCTGTCTCCCTGGGATTCGCTTCTTTATGATTTAATACTTTCTAAATTAATTTATCAGATAATATCATTCATTTATTAATTTCAATCTGTTCTGCCGTCCCATTTACTGTGTCACCCGCGTTTCCCTTAATTTTCCTCTTCTACGATCAATTTTCTGCTGTCAACTTTCTTCCAACACCTATATTATATTATCGGCACTGAATCTACTGTATTTATCTTCTGCTTTCACTAATTCCGCTTTTTTCTTTCGACATATAACACTCATCTTTTTTTTTAGTCAGTATAGTTTCTACTTATTCCAGTTAATGTATCTGCTAATCTTTCAACTTTAATGTAACTTATTTACATTATGCGCGGACGTATTTGTTGTCATATTCACGACGTTTCGACCGTTATACGTTTCGGCCTTCTTCAGGTGACTGGAATTTCTTTCTTTCACCGCGGTAGGTTGTTCTAGTTCCACGTATCACGCCTCTTACGGATATCTCAGAATCAGTTTATAATTCAACTCTTCAAGTTTTTGCTGAAGCCAAGTATTGTATTCACAACTCTTTGGATCAAGTCACTGGATTCAACCAATCCTTTTATCCACTGGGCCATGTGTCGGAAAAGGTATTCCAAATACCTGACGAAGGTCGGATTGTGAAACGCTGAAACGTCGTGAATATAGCAACAAATGTGATGACAACAGTACGAACAATGTAAATAGTTATAAATGTAAAAGGCAATAGGACAACTGTAACATTAGCCGACGCATTTCGTCAAATGTGGAATTTAGAGAACGATATTTTCATACTACCAGTTTCTACGGATATTTTGCTTTGTTATTAGTCACTTTGTTTCATAAATTAATTTCATTTTTGCCTTGAAAAAGTCCACACTGGACAAAATGCGTCGGCTAATATTACAGTTTTCTGTTGTTTTTTTTTACATTTATAAATATTGTCTTTTTCTTCAGGTTAACTCTGAGAAATATAATAGTGTAAATAATTTCAATATCTCATCTCAGAAATATAGACATAATCAATGGAATTCTTTCTTCATTTTCACTTAATGAATCCCCAGCATTTTCTTTTTTTCTTCTTCAAATTATCTTATTTGATATCTTATTCCATGTACATGATTTCTGTTCGCCTACCAGTATAGTATCCTTTTACCTCTTCAATGTATCTTCTATTTCTTCTTCAATGTACCAGACATTTTTCGGCTTCAATGAATCTTATTTTTTTTACAGATACAACGTTTCTTCATTTGTTTTCAATCTTATGTAATTTCCTTTTTCTCTCCCAATCTTTCTTCTTCTTTTCTTCTTCAATATGTCTTTTTTCCCTTCTTCTTCAATATCTCTTCATCTTTCTATTTTTAACGTTTCTTCTACTTTTTATTCTTCAATGTAACATTTTAGTATTCTTCTTCAATAATACGTCAACTTTTTCTCAACTTTTCTTCTTCAATTTTTCTTCTTACTATTCTTAAATATCTCTCCATCTTTCTACCGCAATGTTTCTTCTACTTTTTCGTCTTTATCTTTAGTCTGTATTCTTCCGTATCAATCAATATATCTTCTCACTTTTATCCCTCAATTTAAACTTTTCTTCATTCTACAATGTGTAGTACGGTTTATTGTCTTCTTAAATATATTTTCTTCTTTCCCCTTCAATATATTTACTTTGTCTTCTTTAAATTATCTTCATCTTTCTCCATCAATGTATCTGCATTTTCGTCACTAATATATGGTCTGCTTTTTAACTTCACGGTATCTCCTCAGATTCCTTTCATATATATATATATATATATATATATATATATATATATATATATATATATATATATATATGCTTTTATTTCGTCAATTTATTATCTTTTCTTTCTTTAATATATTTTCTACTTTTCCTGCTTTATTTTATTGCTTTTGGTTTTCTGCAATGCACATTTATATTTCCGTTGCAAATTATCTTCTATATTTCTTTTTCTTTTTGCATAAATAATACAATTTATGTATTAATTGAATAATATTTGTATTTTTTGTGATATTTTCACTTTTTATTCATCATCTTTTTATATCTTTTTATTTCTGCAGGTTTGGGAATTTGTCTCTCATTCAATGCTGTTTCACTTCTTATTGTCATAAGGTCATCTTTGTTTCTTCTTTATACTTATTTCGCCTTCTGGCCTAGACGTATTTTCTTTCATTTTGAAGTAATTTCTTGTTTTTCGTCATTTTTTCTTTCAAAAAAGCTCTTTTTTCATTTGTTTCTTTTTTCAGACGCTAATATTTTGTCGCCTCTTGTCTTGGCCCAGTTCTTTATTTGTTATTTATTCTGATTCTCTTTCCTGTTGTTTTCTTCCACTCAATTACTTTTCATAGATTCTTCCGAAATTTTCAAGACTTTTTCATCGTTACAATATCAACTAATATGTTCTATTTTTTTTTAAAAAAATCGTTAATATTATTTTCTATTTCGTTTTATTTGCATCCTCACATTCTTATATCATCTGCATCTGATTTTTTCTTTTTTTTTCTAAGACAGTTTTTATGGAATTTTCCAATATTCTTCACACCTCTTTGTTTTCTTTTATTATTTTTTGTCTAACGTTATCTCCTTCCATTACTTTCGTCTTTTTAATGAATTTTCTCTGCTTTCAACGCCACTTATTCATCTCGTCTACACTTTCGTTATTATCATTTAACATATCTTTATTCAATCTCATCGTTATTAGTTCGTTCGGCCTTGTCTAGTCTCTTCCATCGTTATCACTACTGTTCATCCCCAACTTTCATTGTGTTTCACTCATCTGTTTTTTTATATACCTTTCCTTTGCTTTTTGTCCTTACTTTTCTTGATTTTTATCTTTTTCTTCTTCCCATACTCTCTTCATTTTTACTTATTCACTTTTAACTTTTATCTTCTTAATACTCCGCTGTTCACCCTTACAAAGACATCCTACCATATCATTTGTAATAATTTGCCGATTTTTTTTTTTGCCGATTCGTCTTATTCGCCTGCATTTCCTTCATATCCCGACACCACTACCATTATTACTATTATTATTATTAAGAACTAGACAAAAATATTATTATGAATAATAATAATAATAATAATAATAATCAAATTGATTGACGTAACTCTTACAATATTTTGAACAGTTAAGAGAAAAGCGCGATTTACGAAAAGAAAGAAAACACGCTGTCTTCGACAATGTTAAGCAATATTTCAACAGAATGCCTCTCTTCAAGTTATATTTAAACAATTTTTTTCAAGCATAAAAATATATAGTTCAACATGAAATATAAGTCTTTGTACAAACGTTGGTTGTCTACGATTCGTTACTGATTGAATAAGGTAATTGTGGTACAAGGCCGAAAGAAGTGGGGGAGATAGATCAAGGCTGGTCGACACTAACAATACTATACCCAGTTGATTAGATTCACGACCCAATCATTCCTTACAATTTACTAAGCAATTGGGAAGTATAAAAAACAGAATGGGTATTAGAAAATTAAAAAAAAAAAATTGGCCCCGTCGTGATGAAAAAGACAAGCCAAAACAAACTGGGGATGTTGGGAATCTCGACCTGGAACAGAAGCCGGACACAGGCCGGGAACGTTATTTAATCGCATTAACTAGGTAAAGAAGAAAAGTCTATCTTAACCATTGGAGGATTGCACAGGAAACCACCCTGTTGTGGCTTAAGGGAACTTAAAAAGAAAATCAAGTCTAGCGAACCAGGCTCTCCGCAGTTACCCACCTTTCGCTGAAATCTATCCATACCAAACGCTTTCTATTTTCACCTTGATCTGATCCCCAAAGAATCTGATTCTGATGAGAATAGCGATCACATTGGCAGTTTTCCTCCATCCTTGTCGCGCAAAGCACCATTTAATCATGACCAGTAGCATCAGAAACACCATCAATTTCACCCCAGAATACGGGTGCTACAAATTGTGATACGCATATACGCGATCAATGAGCACGAGCTTTTCGGGTGCGATACGAGCCGTAAACTCGCCGACATCGTCCCAGACAGAACGCACCAAAAGATAACATCAGAAGCTTTACGAAGCCGTTACACCAAACCAAGGTCACATCAAAGTCAGGCATAGCCGAAAAGCATCATCTGAAGACTACGTCATTGACAGGTAGCCTATTCTGAACTAATTTCTACATAAGCGAAAACTCATGGTTGATATAATTCGCCGCTGGCGCCCAGGACAAGAAAGATTTTAACTCGGACGACGACAAACGAACCGGTCGTAGAGAGTATAGTATAGTTGGCGACCGCTTCCAATAATTCCTGATACAAGACTCTTCTAGGGCGAGAAATGTCACTGGACCGAGGAATGACCCTCAACGCAGATTGATACTCAAGTAAGAAATCCGGCTGATTCCGGAGCCTACAATGACACTCAGCACTAGAAACAGAAGGAGTGATGATAAGGCGCGGGAATGCAGCACTCACATTTCCATTCAAGATTGAATACTTGTCAACTCTAGGCATAAGAAAACAACACTCGAGACGTGCAAGTGACTCGCCAATTGTGGCCTTCCCCTACACTGCCGACACAAACGTTGGGCACAGACGTCTCTGTCGAAGTGATGCTTGCAACCATCCCACAAGAGGGAGGGGAGCATGTGATCGATCACCTTCTAACCTTTCTTAGAGAAAGAAACTACAGCCAACCGGTAAAAGGTGAGAAAAAAGACGTAAGAGGCACATGCCTCAGCCCTACCTTTCAAGGATAAGCGGCTTTCTCGAGCGACACGACAAACTTTACCTGTACTTTTGGGCAATTTTTATCCAGCTGTATTCCGTTAGTCCAACCAAAGTATCCCGGAAGATTAACCGGCTTCCAGGCACATAATTTCAAGCCGGAAGACTTGTAGCGGTTACTCTGGTCCCTCAGTCGACGGAGGAGAGGCTCCAACACCAAAACGTAAAGTAAGGGCGAGAGCGCGCATCCCTGACGAACAGAACAAGACAGCGCAAAAAGTACGCGACCGCTTTCCGTTCATATGCACGACGGCACTAGAGGAGCGATATAAGAGACTAATCCACCAGAAGAAGTCGGTTTCGAATCCGGCGGCTTGTTGGACATCAGCCATGATGATCGACCCTATCAAATTTCTTGGACTGATCCAAATTAATCAGCGCAGCTTGCTCGTCATCTTTTACATCCTCTAGGATCGTGCGGATCAGATGCAGGTCGCTCTGAATTATTGGGCCCCTCACAGAAAAAGTCTACTCGGGTCCTAACAGAATCTCAGCAACTGACTGCAAACGCTCCGACAGGATCTTGGCCATAATCTTAAACTCTGTGTTTAGTAGAGTTATGGGCCTCTAATTATCTAAATCCCGCCCAATACCCTTGTCTTTTTTCAACAGCGTTATCACACACTTAGTGATCCGACCGGGGACGGACCCCTGGCAGAACCAATTGTTGAACACGGCAGTCAAAATCGGTACAAAGGTGTGCGACAGCGTCAAGTACAACTCATAGGGTAAACCATCAAGTAAACTTCGCCTTCTTTGATATTGCTCTCGCAGCTATCTGCATCAGACAAGATCAGGCCGAGGAATGTCAGCCAAATGGTTGCGAAATGCTTCGTCACAGAGACCAGGTTCCTTGATAAATTGGCTCTCGAAACGCTACCGAAATGCCTCGCACATGTATTGAACTCACACTCTTTGGGTCCTGTCAATGGATCTAACCAACGCCTTTATCCACTGTGCCATGTGCCCTGCTTAAGCCAGTGGAGAACTTTCAGAGGGAAATTAACAGGAGATAACAGATAACTGGTATCCATTAAACATGGCACGTGGAACTAGAACAGTCTACCCCAGTGAGCGAAATAAAGGGTTCAGTTTGACATCCCAACAACCTGAAGAAGGCTGGAGCGTACAACGGCCGAAACGTTTTGATAAATATGGCGAGAAAGATGGGGACAATATCCCGAATAATGTAAATAATGTACAGAATAACTCATTTCAGAAATATAGACAGATACCGAGAAAATATTCCTTCTTTTGCTTTTTTTATCTCTGGACGGGTAGGGCGGCGTAGAAGGTGTAGTAGTTGATGAGGACTTGGCCATGATTTTAGGGCGATGTCCACATTTTGTTTTTTCCACTGACAAATTAAGGACGGATTATGACCTGGCTTTGTCCATGACTCTCTCCATCCGACTTCGCCTAGCCAGCTTCTCCTTCTTGGTTCGTTTTTCCTCCTCTTTCTCCTCTCTCCACCTCTTCAAAGAGGAGGTCCTAGATCGAGGCATTTGCACCGACTCCATATCCGAGTCCAACCGTTGATATTTTTGCTGATGATTTTGTTGTTGTTTTTCTGTTGTTGTTGTTGCTGCTTCTGTTGTTGTTTTTGTTGCTGTTGTTTTTCTTGTTGGTGTTGCATTTGTCGGTGGTGGTGTTGCTTCTGTTCTAGTTGTTGCAGCAGTTCCTGTTGTTGATGCTGCACTGTTCATGTTAATTTCCCGTTAGTTGATTAGTTACTAAGAGGAATTAATCAAACACCTTAGCATTAATCATTCTGTTATTCTGTTCATTACCCTCGGTCTGGAAGATAATTATTTGCTTACGTAACCATCTTCATGCGTGTTAAAGAGTCGACAGCTCGGTAGATTATGAATATTTTTCAGAATTTCGTAGAATTGTACAAGACAATATCTATCGCTTATCAATAAGCTTCTGAATATATATGTTCAGGAAAGATCTATTAATTGGGGCGATGTATCATACCACAATGTGCACTTTAAGATGGTTGGTGTAATTACAGACGTTTGTAATAAAATGTTTTGCAAGCTCTTTTGATGTCACATTATTGTGTCTGGCATCATACCTGTGTCCATTGAATCTTTTATTTTATTTTTCCATTGCACAACTCACATAAATCAAATTATGTTTGGTACAATGATCGCCATCATATTAAACATCTTTCAGTTGCATGACTTCACGCATGCGTTATTTCATTCGTTTTCACGCATTCATTACCAATTCAGCCGTTTTTTTTTCATTACAGGACAAGCAACGTTAGTACAAAGACATATTTTTTGTAGATTTATGTATTTTGAAAAATTTGTTTAAATATTACATTATATTGTTTAACATGATCAAACACTACTTTTTTCTTTTCCTTACCTTTTTTTTAATTCGCGCTCTTTAAATAATAATAATAATAATAATAACTAAAATGATTGACGTAACTCTTCCAATATTTTAACAACTTAGAGAAGATCACGATTTATGAAAAGGTAAAGTGATCGACAGTCTTCAGCAATATTTGATAGTGTGTGTGTCTACTTCAAGTTATGTTTGAAAATGTATATAAGTATATCAGTATAAAAAAAATCTACAAAATATAATAAGTCTTTGTACAAACATGGTTTGTTTTGAGAAAACGGCTATACTGGTAATGATCGTATCAAAATGAATGAAACGCCGTTACCATGAAGGCATGCAACTAAAACAAACTTAATATGATGATGTTCATGCTCATATTGAAATTTTCCGTAAGTTGATTAGTTACTACAAGGAATTAATCAAACAGCTTAGTATAAGTCTCCTCTCATTATATTCATTCCCCGAGGCTGGAAATTAGTAGTTTGCATAAGTAACTATCCTCATGCGATTTAGAGGTCTCAAATCCTGAATAAATTTTCTTTTTCTTTCCTTAAACCGTGCTCTTGTAGTAATAGTAGTAGTAGAGTTTCTTATTTCTTTCATGATAATAATAAAGCAGGCCCTTCGGCGTGGTGTAATGGTTAGCAAACTTGTCTTGCTAGATCAGTTACGACGGAAAAGTGAGTTCGATCCTCACTAGGTGCTCCATAATTTCGGCCTTGTGCCACATCTAAGCTACGCTTAGAAAATAACCATAATAATAAAGCTCTTACCTAAGTGTTGTAATAATAACAACAACAACAATAATAATGTTCTTCTCTAAGCGTTGCTGCAATAATAATAACAATCATAATTAATAATAATAATAATGCTCTTCTATAAGTGTCGTAATAATAATAAAAAGTTCTTCTCCAAGTCTTGTTGTAATAATAATTATAATGTCCTTCTCAACGTAGTTCTCGCAATAATAATATTAATAATAATTGTAATAATGCTATTCTCTAAGTTTTCTAATAATAAAAATCATAATTTTCTTTAAGTTTTGTTGCAATAATAATAATAATAATAATCATAATAATAATGCTCTTCTTTAAGTGTTGCTGCAATAATGATAATGCTCTTCTCTAAGTGTTGTTTTCATGACGATAATAATAATAATAATAATAATAATAATAATAGTCTGGTCATTGGTGAAATGTACTTCCTTGACGCTATGTTCATTTAATTTTGTTTTATTTTCATTTGTGCAGGGAAAACGCCCGCTCTAATAAAGTGTCTAGACGGAAATGCCCGTGGTAGGGTGTGATGTATTAATTATACTATGTTACTTCATGGGAAAATTATTTCGTGAATTGGGAGAAATAAAGCAGTCGTTAACTGTTTTCAAAGTGATTATTTGAAATGTAAACAGTACACTCATTCTTTTCAGACTTAGCCGTTTATTTAATTTAGAAGATGGTTCGTTTTCATGGAATTCTTAAGAATTGCTTATAAAATTGGTTTCTTGTACTTGTGAATCTCCGACACCCGTCAAGTTTTTCTTAAAGCACATACAGTCTATCATTTTCTTTTGAGAGTTTCCTAGACCTAACTTTGCTTCATTAAAAAAAAAAAAACTGCTTACAAAAACTGCTTACAAAAATAAATATTAGATGTCTTCATCATTTCCGTCTTTATATATCGTAGCACTTCTAATTTAAAAAAAGAAAAAAATTACTTAAAGCAAATAAAAGTATCCGACACAGCCTGGATTATGTAATAATTAGTACTGTAACAATAGTATATTATTTGATATCTTCTCCGACGGTTAAACCTGCAAGTGGGTGAAAATAATCATATCTCAGTTCCTTACTGCATCTGAGAGACACACCATTTTCCTCAGAATATGGACTGTTCTAAGCAATGCAGCAACCTGTGCACTTCTATTGACTTTAGGTGTCCTTTGTGGCAGAAATATACGTGGGAATAACCACGAGGGTAACCAAGTAAAAATGTACAACGAACTCCTGCCTGGATTATAGATCTTAAACTTGCTCTGCCAGGTATGGGTACCTCTCTAGTTTCACCCTTTCCGCTATCACGGTCATATTACCGTAAGGTGCCACAATGTCTATCAGGCTCCTGTGCCACATATGCGATATCAGGGGGATTGCTCTCCAAGCGTTTATCCTTCACTTATTATTATTATTATTATTATTATTATTATTAGAAAGGCCAGTGAAAATTTTATAGTTTTCCTATTTTAATTTTTTGATGAATTTTAAGTTAATGATTGAATAACCTCATGGCGAGTTCTCTAAAAATCCCCCTATCATTTCATTAGATAGTTGAGCTTAAAAACTGTAACAAAATAAATCCAATAACAATCATGAATACGAATGCTGGTCGATATTTTAAGTAGGCACAAATGAAAATGTTTGAAGTTGACTACTTTTTCCATTTCACTGAAACAGCCGTTAAAAATTCTATCTTCCCTTGTTTCTTTCTTTCCTTCATTTTCTCACTGAAAGAAAGAAATGTATCTGATATGTTTTGTCTTTCCACTCAAATCAAAACGGAATAGTCCATTATTTATGAGGTATTTTTTATGAGACGTTAAGCACTTCTGTATTCCCTTCTTATTTTCTTTCTTTCTTTCTTTCTTTCTTTCTTTCTTTCTTTCTTTCTTTTTTTCTTTCTTACATTTTCTCACTGAATCTAAGTAGTGTCTTTTCCCCTCTTTCAGCGCGATCAAAAACAGAACAGCCCATTATTTAGTAGACATTGGCAGGGTGTAACGGTCGTGCGAACTAATGAATGGATTGTGAGACACAATTTTATTATTATTATTATTATTATTATTATTATTATTATTATTATTATTATCTCTCAGATCAGATATTAATGTCTGGTAAGTAATATATAAATTGCCACAATAGGCAGCCCTAGTTAATTTTCACTAAATATTCGGCAATTTTCGGATTGTATTTGCCGTAATTAAGCTGATTCCTTTGTGCAACAATTTCACAGGACAATCATTTATTATTATTATTATTATTATTATTATTATTATTATTCAGAGCCTATAATGATGATTGCTCGTAAAATGTTTATTTTCAGATCATCATTAATGAAAAATAAACCAATAGTTTCTCTGCTGGATTCATTACTGAACTTTGCGAAGTATCATGTCTATTCCGAGATGTCAAGCTTTTTATAGTCCTATTTCAAATTCACAATACAATGTCTTCAAGATTTCTTATGCATGTTTTCGTACAGAACTGCAATGCTCCAATGATTATTGGTACTGTAATTACTTTCTTTGCCAAAACTTTCCAAACGTTCAGTATTCTCTATTAAATCATTGTAGTTGTCAGTCATATTCTGATATTTATGTTCGATTCTCATGTCAAATGTACAAGAACCTTCAGCTGGGTTCGAGGATTTCATTCTTTTTCATCCATCAAGACTAAATCTTATTCATTTATATTAGTAGTAAGTGGGTGATAAAGCAGCACACCAACAAAATGATGACAGGGTAAAATATACACTGTCCGGGTTACCTATTAGATCTCCCCTTCTGTTAAGCTGTTGTGGCCTTGTTAGGGTCATAAACAAAAACTCAAGAGAGGAACTGAGTTAAACAAATATATTAACAGAAATAGTAATACAAACATATACAAACGAGAGTGTTACAGCAAAAATGTTCGGTCCGACTGTCAGTGCTGACTGCTGTAAATTTCCCTCTTCAAAAGGTAATACCTGCTCCTATTTATAGCTGGGAGAATCCATTCATATGTGTGTAAGTTACCATAATATAAGCGTATACAAATATTATGCATTTAAGCCAAATATGCAGACTGTTCTGAGAAATATTGAAAAAAATAATCTTGCATGTGTGACACCGAAGCGCTTTTACTTTTAATAAACGAGTCCACTTTGACACTCTCAAATTGACGATTTTTCTCAGATATCTCGATGTAACCGTCAAATTGCTTAACCTTCCTCATCATATAATCCTTCTAGAAATGTGGCCAAGATGTTCTCTTACTACTCCCGCTCATGAACAGAGAAGCATTATGAACCAGCTATTGAAGGCCATACCGAACTCGTTAACAACCGACAAGTACATCTGTGGAAGTAAACTCTGTATTTACTTTAGTATATTTTAATATATGAAGACATTTTAGCAACTCCAGTCATTTAAGAGCAGAAACTATGAGAACCTTGTGCAGTATCAATGACTTTATTATTACTAAACAAAATATTTGATGTAATTCTTCCAAGAAAAATCAAAAAACACAGTGTTTGACAATTTTCTGCAAATTTCAACAGTGTATATATGGCTCTTCATGTTATGTTAAAAATGGAATACAATTATGAAATATATAAAGCGTATATTTGCATTCAATTATTAAACATAAGTTGAAGGGGACACATATATTGGAAATAAAATTAAACATTGTTAAACACACGTTTTTCTTTTTCTTACCTTAAATCGTGATCAACTTTAAGTGTTGTATTATTGTTATTGTTATTATTTTATTTTATTTTATTTCTTTTGTATAACCATTGCTTTCCGATTCTCAACCAGAGTTAGAAATGGTATCATGACACTTCAAACTAAGTAGTTTGAAGGGGGAAAAAATCAAACACCCAACACCATACAGATAAATCGTCTTTTTAAGTTTTAGTCTGTACTGGTGAATACATTTTTTTTATATTTCCTTGAGGTATGGGATATAAGTAAGTCCATCGTTGAGTCTATAAATCCCAGGGCTCCACCTACAACTTGGAATATTGATGCCATCGTACACCACATTTTTGGGGTTTCCACTTCAAGTTCCATATATTTTGATTGTTTTTTTTTTATTTCTTCAAAGATACTTTACAGTCTGTAGGCACGGCCATGTCACCAAGAAAGTACTTTTTGTCTTTGAGGTCTCAGATCACAATGTCTACCCGATTAGCTTTAGTTATTCTGATTCTGTGTATTCTAAAGTCACATAAAATTGTAATGGGTCCTATCTCTGAATCCTGGGTTAGACGATAAACAATATCCAACAGCAAGGCCTCTGATCAGGAGGCTTCGTGGAGCGTGGAACCACCTCTTAATTGCTGGTGTTCCCAGGTTCACACTGAACTGGGGTGGTAGTACTTGTTAGGGTCCCAGCAATGGGCAAGTAGATAAGCCCCAAACTAGGGCGAAAGTAGTAAGAATGTGTAAAAATAGGCAGTAATGCCAGCGATACGTTTTTTTTTGTAAAATACTTTACCAGCAATACATTTTTGAAGAAAGAAAAATATTACAAGCATGACATTTCTTGAAAAGAAAAACTATTACCAGCATTAAAAATCTTGTCGGCGTTAAATAACACAGTGAGGTTGATATGCCGTACAGCAAAACAAACTAAACGAACCTATCTCTGTAACCAATTCTGGGTGGTGTTTATACCAATTTCTTGCAGTTTCCCTTCCGTAATAATTGCAAATTTTCAAGTGCAGATATTGGCCCACTTTTCATGCTGGGTTTTATATACAATGGAAGATTAATACTGTGCAACTTGGTGAGAGATTGTAAATTGTTTCTATATATCTATCACAGAATCTTCAATTTGGACTAACATTTCCTTTGAATTTTGATGCATATTCATTTCTTTCCGGGTCCCAAACAGAGACATAAGATCGGAAATGACATTTCCACTGAGAATGTTTTGAGAGAAAATAAAAGAAAAAAAGAAAAACAATATCACACATGTTTTATATTGATAAAGCCCCTTCGTTATGCGTGAGCTGTTCTTACGAGTCCATTTTATTTCTTTCTTTAAGAATTGGGTTCCAACCTTTTCCAATTAATCCGAGGACTTGAACTACAACTGGAAATATTGACGCCATTATTTCCCACAAATTTGCGATTTCCACTTCAAGTTCCATGTATTTTGATAGTTTTATTTTTAAAGACCTTCAAAGATACATTACTGATTGTAAGTACTGCCATATCAATAAGGCACATTTTGCTTTTGTCTATTTTGCTTATTCATTT
This sequence comes from Acanthosepion pharaonis, assembly GCA_903632075.3. NCBI lineage: Eukaryota > Metazoa > Mollusca > Cephalopoda > Sepiida > Sepiidae > Acanthosepion > Acanthosepion pharaonis. The sequence goes on along the minus strand of CAHIKZ030000243.1, from coordinate 1,832,757 downwards.
TGCTTATTTATTCATTTTGTTTATTCATTTTGCTTATTCATTTGCTTATTCATTTGCTTATTTATTCATTTTGCTTATCTGGGCGATTAGCTTTGATTTTCTCTGCGTGTGTGTGTGTGTGTGTGTGTGTCTGTGTTTGTCTGTGTGCGTGCGTGCGTGTGTATGTGTTTGTGTGTGTATGTGTTTGTGTGTGTGTGTGCGTGCGTGTGTGTGTAGTCCCATAAAGTTGTTACAGAACCTATGCCAGTATCATTACTTGTAGATATTGGCCGATTCTATCATGCTAGGTTTTATATTCAGCGAGTGACTTTAACGGGAAACCTGATACCAGGGGGTCAATTGTTTCGGGATATTTATTACAGAATATGCATTTCGGGATAACACAATTTTTCAGTATGTTTCACTGGTAATTTCTAGTTCGTAAGCATTGGTCCTATGCTGCAAGAATAAAACCTTCTGTTTGAGCTTTTAACGCTTCACTGCGTAACCACTAATGGATACGAGGTTTGTCTACATCAGTTTGTTTAGCATGGTCATAGTATTGACCAGAGGGAGCCTTATGTTGCAATCGTTTTTATATCTGGTCCATTGCTTTTGCTTACTTTTCAAAGCTTTTTACCGCTTCAGAATGTGTATTATTTTTTTTAACTTTGATTTATCACCGACGAGCACTAGCTGAAACGGTGTTTCCGTTTACCTGTTTCTCAATTGCAACACATTGCATCCATAGCTGTTATTGTTTAGTTCATGCAAAAAGGGGGAGAATTACGAATGGAGAAAGCAGAAACGGTGACAAGACGTCTCCTTGAAAGATTACTCGCCAGATATTCAGGTGGTTGGCAGTTGCAGTGCCTTTGCTTTGAGTTACTTATAATGGGATTTCCAATAGTTCCATGCTATATTTAAGGAAAATTACAAGAAAAAAGGTTTTTTAAGTTGCATTCGATGCTTCCAGTTCCACTTCGTACTTTGAGTTTTCAAACTCTCTGGTGAACTGACGGACTCGAGGAACATCAAAGATGTCAGCTTCCAACTTCTCCATCGTCGATTCTGAAGCAGCTACCATCCTTGTACAGAGCTTGGGTGAACTGCTTGGTCAAGCTGAGCTTGATGTGCAGCAGTATACTGTCTTTGTCCACCAAAGGCGTATTGCTGACACTCGTTGCTCTCCAAGGCATTAATTTCTCCCGAATAGACTAGTACTTTTTCGTGTAATGCTAAGCAGTGTCTTTACTATGCCACATGCACAGCATGGGTACTTGGTGAACTCGGACTGTTGTCCCAAAGAAAGTGTTCACTATCCTCAGGTCAACGCAAGTAAATCACTCATGCAGATTATAATACGTCACTTCTTCATATTCCTCATTCAATGTAGTTCAGTGGGAGAGCGGTACAGAGGCAAACTGGTTGCCATTTTGCAGTAGAACAATTTTCAGTTGCTGTTCTCCATGAACATTCTCCAATCTTTTGGTGCGTACTGTAGCACTCCAATTTTGTGCAGAATCTATTCAAAGAAAGAAGAAATAATGGTAGGGTTGATGCCTGATACAGCAGAAGGTGATGCCAACAGTGTCAAAGTGGAGTATTTTTTTCCTTCAACCTGGATGCCAACATGTTGCCAGAGGCCTTTGACAAGAACTAGATTATTTAGTTCCTTTTGGGAAAAAGGATGTGGAGCATCATTCTCAAAAACCAGTTGTTCTTCTTCATCTTTTACAACAATACCACCACCACCACCACCACTACACTACTAATACTACTACTTTGTATTCTATGGTTTTCTGCCGTGCAGTTTAATTAGTGTGTTTTGGGATGTAAGTAATTTACTGCGTGCTATTGTTGTATAAATATTTTGGAGACATATTTTAATGTTTATGAAACTACTTTTGGCTGAAAATACTTCTGATAAACTAATAAGTTATAATTGATATGATAATTAGTTTTCCCCTCATCCTTTCCTCTATCACTCCTATCTGATCTTGCTCCAAATCTTCTGTAACCGCTTGCGTCCTAGTGGCTTCCCGCCTTGGTTGAGACAAAACGCTTAATATATATATATATATATATATATATATATATATATATATATATATATATATATACACAACATAAACAAAAACCTAAAATGTTGACATGATTAAGCAAAACCAATGTGAATTTTTGTTTCAGCACACCAAAATTCTTCTAAATAAGTTAAAATTTTCAACAATAAATTTAGTTTTGACCAGCGCTATCATAAACGAGACTTTGTACATTTTCAAAGCCTTAAGGATCCAAGGATACACTATCAAAGATTTTACGGTAATTAATCCATGATTTGCTGAGATGTCTACCTCTTTTATTGCAATTTTTCAGGATCATTATTCTTAAACCTCTACATGAAGTGGCTCTTTGGCCTTGTACAAGATAATGTTATTGTTAAAAATATTCTTTAAAATAATGAACTTCTCTGAGTCGACATGAATAGCTTCTAACACATGAGCCATGGTGCTAAAAATTCAAACCCTGAAGGCATTTCAGTGCTCTTCTAACAAACCCGTCCCCTTGTATCTCTGGTTAAATAATCTTTACCCTCTATCACCATAAATGAATTATTTTAAATGGCTGTTGGGTTATTTTATTTACTTGCATGTATGAGGCCAGTGGCATTCGTTGATTAAATAAACGGTTGCTACGAGTAAATCTAGAATTATTGGAGTGAGTTTCACCTCAAGATCAAAACAATGTAATATTGATTATTTATATTAATTCTTTTGCAGTCATTCAATGAATAAAAACACGTGAACGAAGCAACATATAAATATTCTGCGGGAAAATTAAATGATTTTTTCCCAGTTTACGAGTATCATAAATTTGAAGTATTGTAAATATTATATACATATAGGCTAGCGACACATCGAAGCGCTTACACTAATTTAGTTTTGCACTTCGACTGGAATGTCCAAGTACCCAGATGACACATTAGGAAATGTTAAGTCACGTATATGCGCGTAATCATATCAGAATAAGGAACATTCACAAAAAAGCATATCATAATTTTAATAAAAATTTTAGTACATTATTTCTGTAAGCGCTTTGGCGTAGGATACGTCTTCTCACCCGACCTGTTCAAACTATACAGTGAGGCAATTCTCAGAGAATTGGAAATCCTATCGGGATTTAGCTTTGGCGGCCACAATCTTAACAACGTAGGATACGCAGATGACACAGTATTGATGCGGAAAAGAAAATTACAAAATCTCCTACAGAAGGTACTGACGGAGAGCCTGAAGAAAAGATGAAGCATAAGCTGCAAGAACACAGAATACATGTTCATCAGTAAAAGGATGAGCCCGAAATGCGATTTGAAGGTCGGAAACACTAGAATCAAGCAAACGCGGAAGTTTAAATATCTGGGAAGCGTTCTGACAGAGGGTGGTATATGAAACATTGAGATCCGTAGACGCACTGAGATGGACAAGGGCGCATTCCAAAACCCGGGCCGGGTATTACGAGGCAGAGGGATTTATTTGGTAACAAAGAAAAGACTACAGAGCTGTTATGTGATACCTGCCCTTCTTTACGGCAGCGAATGTTGGACGATTTCGTCAAAGATGAAGAAAAGACTCAAGGCGACGGAGATGTGGTTCTACAAAAGGATGCTAAGGATGTATGGACCGAACGTGTGAGGAGATAAGATGTCTTACAGAGGATGCAAACTTATACTTAACATCAAGTGGTAGCAGCTGAAGTTCCTGGTACACATAATGAAGAAGGAGAGCCTAGCGAATCGGACACTCAAGGGTCGAATAGAAGGAAAGTGAGAAAAGAGAAACCAATGCACGACATACCTAGCGGCCTTAAGCATGTGGATGTCAGAACGTAATCTGGGGGAGGTCGAAGAGGGAAGTAGCTGCAAGGGTGAGAGAGAGGTGGGGAGCCACGATCGCCTACGTCCTGAAGTGACATGGCAGAGAGAAAGAAGTACATTTATCTACCAATGCAGCTACTGTAACAGATTCCGGCGCAGGATGAATAACTGGTGTGCGGGGTTTAAAGTCTTAGTCCGCAGTCGAACTGAGACATTTAGGAATGGTATGAATCCCTCTTCTTCTCCCTGAAGCTAGGAATTAATAAGCAGAGTATTGAGAGCCGTTAGAAGAAAGAAAAGAATACTGAATTGTTAGATATCTGTCCTCCTATATAACAGTGGATGCTGGAAAATCTCCTCAAAGATATAGAAGAAACTTAAAGCAACAGAAATATGACTCTACTGAAGAATACTGAGGACATCCTGATTGTTCATATGAATAACAGCGAAGTTTTAGTGAAAATAGAAACAAAAAGGAAACAATTTCAGACAGATGATGAGGAAGGAGGTCTTTGAAAATCTGATAACACAGGGGGCAGACTAAAGGCTAGAAGAGCAGAGGAAAACAATCTAACCCCCCAGACTGCAAACCTCTTGATTATTATGTGTGGAGCGTAGTTGAGCAAGTAATCAAAAAACTCTTGCATCGCCAAAAATGAACTGAAGCAAGGATTATGACAGCATTCATCAACTTAAACAAGGAAACCGTCTCGAAGAGATGCAGGAGTTTCCGAAGTAATCTGAAGGCCGTGGTTGAAGCCAATGGTGCTTTATTGAATATATTTAATCCTTAATATTTCAATGTCTTTTGTGCTGTTTCGGCAAATACGTCTGTTAAAACAAGATGTCAATGTTATTTCAATTGTTGCCTTTTTAAACGATGATTCATCCATCGCACCCAGTACTTGATAGCCTAACAGGGTTTAGGAGAAAAAGAAAAAAAAAACATAATTAAGAGCTACAAAGACAAGAAATTTTGGAAAGCAATAATCGCCTTCGTCCTCAGGTGACACGGCACATGATGTTGAAGAAGAAGGAGAAGCAGCCTTCGGTGGAAACAGATTTAAATGAAGGAAAATTCTGAATTCCAAACTGTGACAATGGAGTGGGGAAGATAATTCAGTTTTGCAAGGATGCATTAACATTCACCTTTTATAAATTAATCTGCAGGAATTCATCATCATTTATGTCTTTGGGGGATATTTTCTTTAATCGCATCACTCCATGAAAGGCAGTAAAGACACAATGGATTAATGACTATGAAAGTATAAGAAAAAAACAGAAACATTTTGAGAACAATAAAGGAAGAGTAATTAAAAATGATTGTAGATAATGATTAGCATTGTATTTAACTTTTTGAATATGAAATATGGCTGGAAAGCATAGAATTAGAAGAGAATTCCATAGGCGAGATTCAAGAGCAAATAAACTGTTATCAAAGAACTTACGTTAACATCTAACCAATTCTACTTTGAATTGATGAGACCTTGCCATCAATCTATTATTTAAATTAATAAAGTCTTTAACAGTCAGTCAGTTATGTGACATGCGTTATACACACTTAGGCGATCATGTATCTCTCGATATATTACTGAAGAGGTAGATTTTTCTCCCCATTAGGTTTTCATTTCTTTCGGCAGTAGATCAGTTACCATCTAAGTTTATAGAATCCTCTCTGTCCTGTTATTTACCCATAACTGTTTGGAAGAAGAAGAGAATTCATACCTTTGCCAAGAAACCAGAAATTTACATTTACTAAAAAATGTCGTAATATAAAAAAAATGTATGCATTTACCATGGAAAGATTATAAATAAAGTTTTCAGGTTAAAACAATGATGATTATGAAATGTTTGGAAAATTTCCCCAAAATAGTAAATATGTATCTATATTTTAATTAAAAAGTACAGAAATTAGAAATTAAATGTAAATGAGACTAAAATTTGAGGTACAAATTACGTCATTTCCTATAAATTACTAAAACCGATTAATGAGTTTTCGATTTGTGCTTATTTTTTTAATGTACGCATTAACCGAAAGTAATCGAAAGACTACTGTATAATTATAATTAATGAAAGTTGTGATATCAATAAAAGAAGATGTGGCATGGATTGAGCACTAGGAGTATAAGGATGACGGATAACGATTGACTGTTCACTTGAAGAGGTTAAAATTGCAGAGTTCAACGAAGCATAAACGCTGCTGTCGATTCCACAAGTGTGTACATCTTGAAAAACAACGATATGTGTAACTTTCTTTTGCTTTGTCATACAGAGGAAATGAGTGTTTCGACAACGTCTCTATAGCACAGTGTCTCCAATGTCTGAACCGATGGAAATAATTTTCCAAGTGGTAGAATTACTTCTGTATGCAAAGTATTTATAATTCATGTTCTAATGCTATTAACATCAAAATGAAATACATTCGCATTATTAAATGCTGTTAAAGTTTTCGTTAAAACACAATTTACTTATGCTTGCAATGGGTAAACATGGAATTAATAAAAGGCAAATCTTATTAAATTATATGTTGACTTAAGCACAAACATATATATAATTTGCGAAATTCCCCACACAAATGTGACGGTATTTCGTGAGGAATCTCTTGGTGCTGCACTCGAGTGACATCAAGAAGATTAATTTCATGGATATTATTCAAATGCAAAGCAATACCAACAGCTTTTGTTTTTTTTTTGTTTTTTTTTTCTTTGTTTTTGGCTGAGCGCGGAGTTCGCAGTCCGTTCTTCCTTGGAAGGAGTGATTTTACAATAGGAATCTCTGAGAGAGCATCCTCAAACCTCCTTTATAAATCTGCAAAGGAAAAAAGAATAAAAGAACGTTTAAGTATAACAAAATGGTAAGTTCTATTAGCGGAAATTGAGAGGATGCAAATGTTTAGCGAATCGTTACAAACTATACAGATGATTAAACTGACACAAAAAATATGCTGATTAGACTGTTCGCATTCTGACTATGAGACTCGTGTTCGAATCTCACCATGGTCGGACCATCCGCATTCTGACCATGAGACTCGGGTTCGAATCTCACCATGGTCGGACCGTCCGCATTCTGACTATGAGACTCGTGTTCGAATCTCACCATGGGCGGACTGTCCGCATTCTGACCATGAGACTCGGGTTCGAATCTCACCATGGTCGGACCGTCCGCATTCTGACCATGAGACTCGGGTTCGAATCTCACCATGGTCGGACCGTCCGCATTCTGACCATGAGACTCGCGTTCGAATCTCACCATGGTCGGACCGTCCGCATTCTGACCACGAGACTAGGGTTCGAATCACACCATTCTCGGACCTTACGCATTCTGACCATGAGATTCGGGTTCGAATCACACTATTGTCGGACCGTTCGCATTCTGTCCATGAGACTCAGGTGCGAATCTCACCATGGGCGGACTGTCCGCATTCTGACCATGAGACGGGTTCGAATCTCACCATGGTCGGACCGTCCGCATTCTGACCATGAGACTCGGGTTCGAATCTCACCATGGTCGGACCGTCCGCATTCTGACCATGAGACTCGGGTTCGAATCTCACCATGGTCGGACCGTCCGCATTCTGACCATGAGACTCGGGTTCGAATCACATTATTGTCGGACCGTCCGCATTCTGACCATGAGAGTCGGGTTCGAATCACACCATGGTGGATTTGCCACGAAGGTGACTATCTGACTTTATCGGTCTGGAACGGTGGAAACCAATATGGCCAGATATACATACATAAAAGTTGAATGATATAATCCTTATAATAATTGTTTAAATGGTAATGGCAATATTAGGTCATTCTTGATAAGGAAATATATAGAATTTATAGACCAAGCACTCAGTGATGCTGATTTTTGAAATTTGTAAAATCTTAAAATTTTCTTTTGTGAGTGAAATTGGGTAGCTGCCAGCACAAATTTACAAGTCATCGTGGCCGAGGGCTTGAGTGTGTTAGCCTTGTTCAAATTGTTGATCACACTAGAGAACATGCTCTTCCCAAAAACTGTAACTCAAGTCTGCTCAACTACGCCTGAGCAAGCATATGCAATAGGGATTGTTTAGCCACCCTAGTTAGACGGATATCCGCGAATACGAGTGACCAGCTATACATACATATATACATACATAAAAAAGGGATGATATAATATTTATAATAATTATTTAAATGGTAATGCTAATATTAGAACATCGTTGAAAAGGAAACACACAGCATTTATACTCCAAGCCGTCAGTGGTACTGACATTTGAAATTTATAAAATCTTACTATAAAATCAGAAAATAGGTTTCACTCTTTTTAGAACTGAACGTAGTTTCCATCTTAATGTTTTTCTTCAAAGTATTGTGATAGGTCAACTTCATGATGACGTCAGTATTTTCTGTAATTAGTTTTCGAATGGCATGTGCTATCCACTGTAATTGTTGCTGCTGTTAAATGACCTCACGGGATGTGGTTTCTCATATTTGGCACAGTTCGTTATTTGGGATTCTGTAGTATCTTTAAAAACACGTTTGCACTCATTACGATCAGTGACAAAGAAACATATGTTTCAATCGCATCTGCCGATTTGGTAGAAACCGGAAGTGGTTCCCGCAAACTATAGCAGCTGATGTGAGAACTACGGAGAGGATGATGGCTTCACTCCGTATTTCCGTGCTGGAATGAAAGCTTTCACCTTGCAAATTTCCGTGGCAAATTTTTGAACAGGATGATTGACAACATCATTCAAAGAGTCACCATGAAGGAAGTAACGGAACACGTCCCAATCAGTGCGTTGATAACAGAAAGATATTATTTTGATTGGGGGTTCGTGACTGAAGGGAGGGGGGAAAGAGATATCTATAGACCCTACTGCAGGTTTGGAGTTGCCAAGAGGACAAAGCTGCAGACCATGATATGAGTCAGCGGTAGAGGTAAAGAGGGGATAAATAAGAGAAGTGTGTCCGTCAGAATTACTGAGGGACGCATGGGGAAAGTTACTACTTGCGTGAGAGTTTAAGTGATAGAAAAGCCCAAGGTCTGGATGCCAGCGAGGTCAGTGGCAGAGTGATAATGTCAGATGACATGATGGGCAATAAAGTCGACAAAAATATTTGCAAACGAATGTATGTATTTTATCAGAATTACTATCTAGCACGCAACGGTCTTAAGCTGGAGAAATGCACCTGTAAGAATTGTCTGAAGGGTCAAGACAGTGTTCCCTAGTCAGTGGATAAATGTTCTCGAATTTAAACAACAAGGCCGATCTTGTGGACAATAAAGTCCTTCGTAGAGAGCGGAAGAGAGCCAGGAACCGAGAATTCATGAGATCGAATTGATGAATTAAGATTGGTTTCACAGATAGCCAGGATGTCCGGAGAATGTTCCAAGAGGAATGATTCTACACTGAAGAATGCGCTACGAATACCACGAATGTAGAAGAAAGAACGGCTGATTTTTTTTTTGTAGAGCTTCTTAAGTTTTATTTCTTTGCATGTTTATCGCCATGATATGTTATTTCGATTAAGAAAAGTATAGTAATAGTAGCCGTCTGTCGTCTCAGGTAACTTAAGATGGCTGGAAATTGGCCTAGACTGCAGCAGTGTGTAACCTCACGGTCGCTCTCCGCAAATCCTCACAGGGACTCACTGCAAGAAATCCGATATTATGCGACTGTTGATCACTACAGTCTCTCTAGATGCTGCATAATATTTCGGCCTCCTAACTACCCGCCGGACGTAGAAATCAGAAAATTGCAAAACCGGAATCCTTTGTATGAAGAAAACGTAACCACTATCCACTCATATCAACACAAATTATTGGCAGCCAACATTTTTAAGGCATCAAAAAAATAAACGAACCGGAAATCTCTTCTTAATCATGAATAAGGGATGAACCTCTATTCCTGTCCAAGATAAGTGAGAAAAGAATGGACCGGGCAATAGGAAGTCCTGTCTACTCGGATTAAAAATCAAGGAAAAGTGTTTCTTAAGGTTTACCTTAGTAAAAATCGAAACATTTATTACCAGGTTGAGTAATTAAAAGTTTTCTTATTGGATGAAGTACCCCTGAAGAAATTCTGGTTCATTATTCCAAATTACGTATCCCTTTGAAATATCATGCCATATAACTTATTTTGAAATGACGAAAATACGGCGCGCCAGGAAATATTCACACTTGGCTAGTTTTATCTATTTGTTTCTGAAATTCATCTTTGGATTTTGGGACAGCATATATATATTTCTGAATATATATTTGAACGTGTCTTAACCTGACGAGACTTTGAAAACAAAACTTGAGTTTTTTATGCTAATGCTTTGGTTTTGCAGCAGCTTGTTTGGGTGTTTGGTAAAAGAAAACCAAGCAACGTAAATTCTATATTCAATTTCTTTATCATCAGTACTCTATTTGTTATAACTGATCTATACAATGATGTATGTGTATTCTTTCTTATTTATTTATTCCACATCCTGAATTTAAATGATGATACTCAGAATATATTAATTGTAAGTTAAAAAAGGAAAACTAATATGGCTACTGAGATTAGACATATAACCGCATATTTCAAAAGAAGAAAAGCGTAAATTACAAAAACAAAAACGTCATTTTGAGTTAACAAAGTACTTAATTAAAGAATAATAGAATAATAGAAGCTATGAATATATTAGGGATAGACACAATCCGAAAGTGTGTTGATGGGAGTGCGCGGAAAATCTGCATAAACAGATATTGCTGTAATGAAAAAAAAAATGTTACTTGATATTGGGACTTGATTCAATTTTGTTTGAGTCAACAAAAAACAGAATTAAATATTAACTTTGTTATATAATTTTTGGATGATGATGCTCCTCTTTGTTAATATTCTCTCAATTTTCACTCTTTACAAGACCCAAGAGACACTCAAGGTATCGAGTTTATGGGGATATGAGGGGGAAATAAATGTTGACCTTAGAATTGAAGAGGTTAAGATTGTAGTGATTAGGGAAGCAACATGTTGGAACTCGTTTCCACAAATAAGCGGTCCGCGAGAAGAATTTGCTTGTATGGAACTTACATCTCGACAATAGAAGACGAAATTAATGAGAATGATTCTCTACAATGAGTATTTCGTGTGAAGGTATTAACTGAATGTAGTTAGTCTTAACGCTTTGTAAACTGCAGTGTGTAAACTGCTCTCTCGAGTAGTTTGTAACACATTATTTTTCATTCCTCATTTGCGTCTCTGTCTTTGGGTAGAGTGCATTTAGGGGCGACTCCTTCAAAGGACAGAGTCGCAACTGATGAAAATTATACTGAGAGATGCCTAGCCCTGGGGAACAGCAGTCCGTGTCCCCGCTCTCTCATTGGACCAGAGTGAGTGATGGGTGCTCGCACCGAGGCCAGCGCAACTGACGGTTACAGGGGCTGCGGGCAATTTTTGTTCCTAGCCCGGGTGTATCCGCTCGGGCACCCACCTTAAAAACTAACCTTTTGTCAAAACTTGTCTTAATGGGGAGAGAGAGTAAATACCTAGTCTGAACACTTTGCAGATAAATGGTGAGGGTGCATCGACTGCTTAGTAACATTTCGTCTGTGGAACAGAGGTTGTAGACTGAAAAATAATTATTAATCACTCACAAGGACGCGGATACAATTTTGGATTCTATTTTGGACTGATAAATGAAGACTGGCAGCTCCTGCCCATATGTGAAATTCTTACTCCATTTTCCGCCTGATCTGGCTCTTGTAGAAATAGAGAATATCAGGAGGAGTCACTTACAGGGAACCGACCATTTTTCCAGCATCTATATCGATGGTTCGAATGTATGTGTTTCACATAAGGTCTCAGTTGAGTTTAAAATCCAACAGGCGCTCAAGGCACTGAGTTTCTTCAAGGAAACACTCGTTTATCGCAATAGGGGGAAATTAAGGCCAGTTTGGTGATATTGTGATGTAACTAGTTTAGTTTTCGAGACATCGAATGAGACCAGCAATATTTTCCCATTGTTATGTAAAAGAATTGTATATCTTTATTGTTATGTATAAGATTGTATATCTTTATACTCAATAATATTCTTGGAATTTTGTACAGTAAATTTTATTTTAAATTAAATTGTACGAAGAAATACACTTGAAGTAATCTGGAGGTTACAATAATCAAACCGTTTTTAGTATAGCAAGCAAGATGAGCATGCTAGTCCAAATAGCAAAACATATAATAATTCTAATTTAAATTCATATTATTTATATTTATATTGTCGAAGAAAACAGAATCATATCACAAATCATATTATTAGTCATATTATTATAATATCATATTAATTATATTGTCGAACAAAACACAATCATATCACGAGTGATAATATTTGACATATTATTATAAAGTCATATTATTTATATTTATATTGCCAAAACAGATATCCCAAGTCAGTAGATTTTTGTATTTATTTGAAGCGGATGTTAGTCTACACTGATCTCCAAAGCGCTGGCATTGGCAACATAGTAACCAAGATCAACATGATTGTTGGAATATCAAAGAATAAAATAATGATTCCTCCTTCTCTTAAGAGTCCAATAAAATTTGGAGCAAAATATTATGAGACATCCAATTCGCACTAAGACGAGACATCGTATTTTTCATAAAGAAAATAATTTTCGAAATCCGTCTGAATTTATTCAGTGGCCCAAGGTTTGAAGATGAACACAGGAAGAGCATTAAAAATATGAATATTTTCCTCTTATAAGAAAAAATGTCTGGAAGAGTCAAGTGAAAGATATGTAACACTAAGAAAATAGCAAAAAAAAAAAAATTAAAATGGTAAACTCTGTGACACAAAAGTGTTAGGGACAGAAAAAATTCCTCGGATATCGGACGGGATTCGCAAATAACCTGTTTGTTTAATAGATAATCACTGAAATAATAACAGCAACAAGATAATAGCAAAAAACATACTACTACTAGTACTACTACTACTACCACTACTACTACTATTAGTACTACTACTACTACTAATAATAATAATAATAATAATCTTGCCTATCGCTCGATTAACACTCATCTCTGGTTTTTTGAACAGAAGTAGAGGATTATCCCATGTTTCATATTTAGGACTGGGTTTCCGGTTCCTTCAAAAGTCTTTTTCATCCTCTTCCACCTCAGTAGCCGCTTTCATCTTAGTAGCATTATCGCCTAACTCTGTATGTATTGATTTAAAATTAAATTTGATGCTCTATTTTTCCTGGAAATCCAAAAAATAAGTTCTAACATGCACGGATCATATGCTGAGAAGAGGTTTGTCCATTTAAATGTTTATTTTAATAACTCTCTTTTGTTTAATTAAAAAAAAAAACAAGAAAACATCGCATCCTTTGCTTGTCCTTGGTCATTGACTAAGACCCGGCATACAACAAATGCAGGTCAAAAGTTAAATATTTACAATAATACTAATAATAATACATTAAGAAAATCGTAATAACGTTTTGTAACCTATCGCTTCAGAAGTCTGCACTGCTTGAACATATTTGTCTGTGCTAAAGGCATTTTACGGTGGAAAGTAATTCCTCATTCACAAGTGAAGTGAAGATTGGACAACTCCTGTCCATATATGGCAGATGAATTGCATCAAAGTAATAAACGAATGCCATGTAATAACACTATAAGAGAAATTGGAAAAATTCGACTCTGTAGTAGATACATTTCGTATATCAAAATAAACCCTCTGGAGAATTTGTATCCAACAACAAGGAATTCGGTGACAGTAGCGAGCTTTTTGGTAATGCTAATAGTAGCCGTTTCCTTACAAGGAAATATTTCTCATTCATTGACTGAGCAACCAATAATTTTTTCGAAAGAAATTTATAAAATCTTTCTCTTAATACAAATTTTCAGAAAAATAGATGTTCAAGTTCAGTAGCCAATCCTTTCAGAATTAATGGGTGTTTCCTTCCTAACCTTTTCTTTGAAGTAGTGTTAAATGTCAACATCTGGAGTATATCATTATTTTCACTATGAGTTAAATGTGCTATCAATTTCAGTTGTTGCTGCTGCTGATAGTCCTGAAGTGATGGGGTTTCTGGTATTTGGAAGTGTTCTTTGTTTGCGAATATGTTGCGGCAATCCACCATGCTCAAAGAAGAACGATCTTTGTTAAAACCCGCAGGCTTCCATCGTGCAAAACCTTTATATCCACGTATCTTAGAAAGCGTTGAATGGCAAATAATAGTATGGAAAATGGAATAAGTGTTAAGAACTCCCCCCACCACCACAATGGAAATTCCTTCAAATCTGTGATGAATGCAAGTCGTGTGCAATGAAGGAATGATAATGTCAAGGTGAAATTTTAATGTAACAGACAAAAGGTTAAATGTAGAAGAAAAATACAATTCTTCTAAAACCAAAAAAGAAATATTAGATTTGAAAAGTATTCAACTGATATTTCAAAAGACCAAAATAAATTGACGACGATATCGACGATATGCAAAATGATATATATATATATATATATATATATATATATATATATATATATATATATATATATATGGTTGTAAAGCGTATGTTTAAAAAAGAAAACAAATGATTAATAATGGAGTGCCAGACAAATTACATTGATTTGAAAATGTCAACAAAAAATACATAAAATATAACTGAGAAAAATATAATGAGGATTAAGTGAACGGAATATTTAATGCTGACCTCTCTTTTACTTATCTATGTTAAGTTTCGTTTTTCGTTTCTGCTGACAAAGTAAGATATTTAAAAATCCTTTTTATATTTTAATTCTTAACGAATACAAAAATATCTGACACATTTTAATTCCTTTTAAATTTACGATTTGACAAAATTAGTGGTGGTTCCGGTGTTATTTGTATAATTATAACATACTAGCAGCATTGCCCGGGGTTGCCCGTGCTTGATTCAAAAATCTTACGACTCATACAGCAATCGCTATCACTTGACTTAAAATATTTTTGCCCTTCCTTGCCTTTAAAAGAGTGCCCTTTTCCGTGCTGATATTGCTACATGCCTTACTTCTTGCCTATCTCACACTGCGAATTTTTTCTAATCTCTATACTAAACATTAAATTTGTTACGAAAAAAGAACTAAACAAAATTAACACAAAACTATCAGCTTTAAAAGTAAGTGGAAAATCTGAATGAAAAAAGAATGTTAACAACAAATAATTTTTCACACCCAACCCAGTTTTGCGAAATCAGAATAAACGTTGAGTTTAAGCAAGCGAATGAGCTAATTGGAGTAAAGAGCCATGCAGATTTAAATTTTTCCCACTTGTGACAAATGCAGCTATCGATTTTTTTGCATCCAAGCATGCTAGTTAACATTCGTATCAGTCAGCTGTTGGCTCTCATGCTGGCCAATAGAATCTTCCTGCCTATTCGTGGCAGCCAGTTATAGGCTCTCTCTCTTTCTGTCTGGCCAGTACAAAATGACCGCAAACTACATGAAAACTGCTGTAGAATTATGACAAAATTGATTATTTGCACTATCGATGTGAGTTGGGAAATGTAAAGGCAGTCTTGGCCTTTCCACTAACTTGGAGCATCTACATGTAAATTTTGGTGCAAATCCGTCGAAAATTGCGGCCGTGCATTCGTCTCACACACACACACACACACACACACACACACACACACACACACACACACACACATCCTGCCTTTTATACATAGAGATATGAAGCATACGTTGACTCTTTTTTTGTAATTATATATATATAAATATAAATATATATATGTGTGTGTGTGTGTGTGTGTGTGTGTGTGTGTGCGCGTGTGTAAAAATTGCGGCCGTGCATTCGTTACACACACACACGTACACACACATCCTGCATTTTATAGATAGGGATTAGGTAATCAAAATGTATAAAATACTTATAGTGAAGAGCAATAAAAACCTGAAAGGATCATGATCCAATGACTATCACATTGTTAGCCATTTGCTTTATCGATATATACAATCTATTATTGGTATCGAATGTTTGTTTTTGTATTGTCGGTGACAAATGTGTTGTTAAGATTAATGCCGATTCGTTATGTCCAGATTTCAGCAGGACATTTTTGGGAAACATTTGATTAGCCTGAGCTCAAATGAATAGCTTTGTCATATTTTAAAGACGAGTGATGACGACCTCGTCACGTAACAATGGAAACATATATTTTCAGCTGATTTCACTTCCAAAATGATGATGGTGATCATTTTTGCAATTCATAAAATCAAAGTGTATGTCGATTGAAAGAAGACGACGACGAGGAAGGATTAGAGAAGAAGAAGGAACAGAGAGAAGAAGAAGAAGAAGAAGAAGAAGAAGAAGAAGAAGAAGAAGAAGAAGAAGAAGAAATGAAGAAGATGAAGAAGGGTGTAGAAGGACGGGAAGAAAATGAGTGGGGAGGAGATTGAGGACATAAGAACGAGGAGGAGTGTAAGTACGAAGAGAGAATAATAATAATAATAATAAGACGAATACGGAGAAAAAGGTGAGAGGGAAAAGAAGAAGCGAAGAAGAAGAAAGAAGTTGAGGAGGAAGAGGGTAGAAGAAGAAGAAGGACGAGGAGGAGTGGAAGGAGGAGAAAAGAAGAAATTGAGTGATAAAAACTTTAATATAGATCGGAATGCTGATTTCATCGATAAAAAAAAAATCAATATTTTCAGAGATTACAAACGGCAATACAAACGCTAGAAACAGCAAAAATGGACGGCAATACTAATGGAATATGAATAAATTACCTGTCTGCCCGGGACTTCTATGTTACAGGTCATAAGAGCGGTTAAGAAATTTATCTCACCGCTGTGTTTCTTATCAAGAGAGATGACCTAAAAATACGGATTTGTCAAGCTGTTACATTTTCAAGACATTATGATATTGACGAAATGTAGAATGGTACACTATGATAGATTAGAAATCAAGTGAAAAATATGTGAAACCGTTCACTAGGCTTCGTTTAAAAGATAACTATAAAGAAAAAGGAATTTAATGGGTAACAACAGATTAAGACCGATTTTTCAACCATTTTTTCAAGAAAGATTGCCGTACTTCTGCCGACGAGCCAGTCGAATGGAGCAAAGTCTTGTTAACGTATCACAGAGGGAATCGTTAACAAGGCGGTTCTTCAATGATTTAAGGTGGTATTCTAGGTGCTAATGTGGCAGAACCATGGCGAGTTCCAGATGGTTTTGAGATGGCAAACAAAAACATACATTCTTTACTGAAGTCACAACCCAGGAGGATACTTTTCCGAATATTACAATATTAACATGTTTAAGTCTAAGTTAAAACCTTATCTTTCACACATGTCCTCTTAAAATGCACCTCTTACTCTCTCCGTTCACACAACACGCTCCTTCAGTAGCAATCTCACTCAGAAATCTCTTGGGCCTTGTAGATGGAGAAAACAAATTTAAAAAAATCAAACTCTTGCGTAATTTTTTTTTAAAGCACGACAATTCCCAATGACATTCAACATAGAATACTAATAGACACCTGAACACTTTCAAAGACTTTCAAAGATTATTATCAATTTCATTTAATTCAGATATGTCCCAGATTAAAGTGTCCATCAGTTGCAGATAACAATTCACCAGCAGAAATTAATTTCAGAAAGCTAAGTCAGGAAGAGGCAGCTGAAGTTTCTGGGACGCATACTGAGGAAGGAGGGCTTGGAGAGTCTGATATACACGGGCCGAATAGAGGGAAAGAGACAAGGGAAAACAACGCATAACATACCGGGCAGGCTTAAGAAAGTGGATGACAGAACGTGGTCTGTGGGAGGTAGCAGAGGAAAGGAACTTGTGGAGAACGGAAAAGGATAGAGGGAGATAGATAGCCATGATCACCTACGCCCTGAAAGGATATGGCACATAGTATGAAATAAGTGTTTTGAGCTGCAATATAATATGAGTATTCCTATATGGCAGTGAATATTGTGCTATCTTCACATAGTTGCAGCGAGGATTTGATGCAACTGAAATTAATACTGAAAATACTATGGATAGAACATTAGAGCAATGACGAAGTTTGAAAGAAAACTGTGTCTAAAAAGATAGTTTTAAAAAGGAAAGGCGGCCTGGAATATTTGAAACTCACGGGTCAAATTGAAGGCAATAGAGAAACCATGATTAACCTACCTAACGTGTTTGTAGAAATATAAATAAAATAAACAGCGACAAATTATAATGAACCAAACATTACTTCGTACAATAAGTTATAAGAAGACATGGAAAGCTATGATCACCATTTCCTGAAAAGACACGACACAAAACAAAAATGATGACGAGTATTCTGGTTACTTTACTATATGGGGAAATAAAACAGTTTATAATAGCAAGGGATGAGTGAGTTCTAAAAGTAGCTTAAGAACAGGTAGAATGCATCAATATTGTCTTTATAATTTTGCGTATATATTACAATGATAATGCTAGAGTTTTTGTTAAAATATTCGCCTATGCTAGCTTGCTACATAAATTTAAATTACAATATAAAGTTTACTGTAGTTTCAGTAGTCTCATAAAAAATGCAAAACTTAGAACATCCGGTGAAATTCATAAAACTGTTGGAATGATGTCATATTGCAATGTTAATTGTGAGATTAGGGTCTTCCATAGATCAAACATTCCTTATTCATTTACAGAACTTTTAGCATTACTGATGTTGAAATTTATCAAATCTTTTCCAACATTTTTTATCTAGAGAATAGTCTACTGTGATCTCTTTCCAGTACTTATGTTTGTTTTTTATTATCTTTTCTTTAAAGTAGTGTGGAGAATCGACATCTAGATTCTATGATTATTCCCCTCCTAGCTATATGCAATATCCAGTATAATTATTGCTAATGTTGTAAGAATTCCACTGAGGAGATTTTATTATTTGCTGATATTATTTGCTTATGATTTTACAGTATCAGTCTATAATATGTATCTATTTATATATATATATATATATATATATATATATATATATATATATAATAAAAAGGCATAAACACTAATATTCCATGGTCATAATTTATTCCATTGGAATCGTAAATACGATCCAATTCATCGGACCTACAAATTCAAAAAGAAAACAGAAAAAACAACCCCGGAAAACGCAATTTTGCTTTCCTTCGCCCCATCTCTCTCCGCCACCTCGTCTTCCCCTCCCTCTTATTCTAACATTATATTGTCTATGGTGTGTGTATGACACCACGAAATGTATCTTTATGCATTAGACATCCGACAACATTCATTTTTCTCTTACTTAAACCCCTAAAACTATCTATCTATCTATCTATCTTTCTATCTATCTATCTATCTATCTATCTATATATATATATATATATATATATATATATATATATATATATAATATCTATTATATTATATATAATATCTATTATATTATCTATAATGTCTACATATAATACCTATTATATATTATATATATTTTATTATTTGCTGATATTATTTGCTTGTGATTTTACAGTATCAGTCTATAAAGTGTATCTATTATATATATATATATATATATATATATATATATATATATATAGATAGATAGATAGATATAGATATATATATATATATATATATATGCATATGTATATGTATATATAAAAGCAACGCTGAGTTTGATTTTAAATTCTATTCTATACCTGAAGATGTCTGTAGGAACAGACGAAAGCTTGTAGTAAAATAAGAACTAATACGGCTGAAATTTATATAAACAAGGATCATTTCATTCATAACGGATACGGAGGTTTTTGTATATTATTTGAATTGTTTGCGATGATGGATGTCTCGCCATTTAAATCATTAACCTTTGCATTAGTTTTTGTGTGAATAATTCATGTATTTGTAAATTGATTGCACGTTTATTGTAATATATATATATATATATATATATATATATATATATAATAATTATTTATTTAAAAATATGATTCCAACACGCTACATAAGAGGTCTCATGTTCCAAAACCAGAGCCGAAATCTTCAATATAATTATTTGAATTAAATTGAAATAAAGTAAGCTCTGTTCCATCTTCAAGCGAAATTTTTTTTGGAATAACTTATTTCTGAAATTTACGTGTTTTAATAGCATAATTGAAATCAAAATTTCTATGGTAACGGCTAGAGCGATAGTTTAAATAAAAAGGGGTGTAGGCGTTAATAATTTGTATCAGTATAGAGTTACATTCACAGATGTCAAGTCAGGGTAATGTTGGGGTGTCTAAATTTAAATTTTAAATAATGGTTGGGGTGTCTAAATTTAAATTTAAATTTTTTAATAAATAATTATATTTATGCTCTACTTTTGTATCGAGCACTATATTTTTTAAAAATAATAACTAAAATACTAAAGAAATTTGGATTATTTACCTAACGAGTTTCTTTCCTATTTTCTCTATATTTTCACACACACACACTCATATATATATATATATATATATATATATATATATATATATATATATATATATGCGTATCTATATATGCGTATATATAGATACTGTGTAACCCGGATATAATAGACCCGGATATAAGAGAAACCCGGAGATTAGAGAGATTTTCTCTGGTCCCAAATTAGAGCCTGTGTTAATATATATAAAATAGACCAAACCCGGATATAAGAAAAACCCGGATATAAGAGACTTCTTCTCCGGTCTCGACAACTCTTTTATATCCGGGTTACACTGTATATATGTGCATGTGTTTAGACCAGATTATTTTTTAAAATATCGTAATCACTCACATAAAATATTTATTGGAATACTGTGGAAGGTGCTGAAGTGTTGACAACACATAGAATGATTGAGAAAACTACAGCATACGACCAGCGACAAAACCTAAGAAGTATAAGAAAAAGATGATGATTGGATCGATGAACAGAAAGAATTTCAAGGAAAATGTAAAAAAAAAAGAACCGTGACAAGAAAATCAAAAAAAAAAAAATCTTTGTCTCCCAACAAAAAACAACAGCAAAAGTATGTCTGGCAAAGAGGAATAAGACAACAAAGAAATAGCAAAGAGAAAATAGGATGGAGAACATATTATCTACGTATGCACCCCTGTCTAGATCTCCTCAGTGCAGGTCAATGGTTACTTATCGGACTTTTTAATCCTGCAAGGCTGCATAGTTTAATCTTTACGGCAAGCGGCGAGCAACATTGAATTGAAATAGACGAAAGAATTCCACCGGGGCGAAATTTAGTCGGAATCGTTAACAGCCATTTTGATAAACAGTTTTTGCTATTCTCTGTCCGCTTCAAAGTCAAATAATCGTTTCTCGCGTCTTGAATTGAGGATGGCACATTTGTATACGAGTAGAAACGCACAGAGGAATAGATGATTGCGTGCCCACGTAAGTATATACGGCTATGTATAGGCATTAAAGAACATATAGACACACATATATTTTTATATGAACAAATAGGACATTTCCCACATATCCAATAGTTTCATAATAATCAAAATTTGCACATTTCTTCGTCAACGCATAATGATACATTACGTATATATATACGCCCCAGAAAAAATAAATTTCAGTGGAGCACTTTAGAGATAGCGCGAATTTATAAACAGTGACTGCTACGGCTGATAATGCAAAGCTCTTCTGTGAATTGAGCCCTCTGTGTCACTGGTGCGTTTATTCAAAAGGAATACGTAAATATTCACTTTACCCTTCGCCGTGAGACGATAGCTTAAGGGATGAATCTCAGCCTGATATCAAATCCGTCGGGTTTCGATCCTGGATTCAGGCAATCGGATATCTAGCTACACTGATGAGCAGATACAGCGAAACAGTCTGTCTGTGGATGACAACACACACGCACACACATAAATATATATATATATATATATATATATATATTTAGTATTTATTCAAACATTATAACAAATATGCTTTTGAATAAATACTACTTGCTCTAAGTTGTATTGAGCACTCTTTTAAGAATAGTGTTTTTTGGTTATATGAATTTTATTCCGCCTACACAAATCCTATATATATATATATATATATATATGGGAAAAAACTTGCGTCCCGTTTCGTTCTTTGGTGTTTGAAGTCATGAAGGACGTATCGTGTCACAAATATATATATATATATAAATATATTGTTATCTTATATATATATATATATATATATATATATATATATATATATATATATATATATATAAGACAAATGTTTGAATACAACACACATTTAAATAATTAGTTCTTTTCATAATGTATTTGTTTTATTTGATTGCTATTTAATCTCCCTGGTGCATACCGATGAATTTTGTATCGGGGTTTTTAAAATGAAAAATCCGGCAGCCATAAAATTACCTTTATTCAGCACGGTACATGAGATAAAATAAGGTAACGTTTTAAGGAAAAAGTTATGCGATAATGTTTTAATTTCCTTTACTAATATTATTGAATATTTGAAAATAAAAACTTTCCACTAAGTGAAAAGCCCTCTTCCACCCGAAATGAGCTTTAATCTTACTTTTGAGAAATAAACGCAACCTTAAATCTTTAGTAATTTCTACAAATTGAAGATGGTGACTGCAAAACGTTGGCCTATAGTGAAATATGTAAGTGTGGTCAAATGAAGTAAAAGTGATTTCTCCATATTAATTGGGGCAAGAATTGACTGGTCAACTTTAACGCCTCAAAAATTAAACTACTCTCTATTAATCACCATAGAGATACTTCCCAGCCCACTATTAGAATGTCTGATAGTCAACTTCTTGAGAGCAACTCCCTGCGTCTGCTCGGTCTTACGTTGACTGCTGACCTGAGATGGAACAAATACATTGAGTCAATTGCTTCGTCCACCGCGAGGAATGCTGGCTCTCTGTGCCGCGCCAGGAAATTTTTCTCCCCGGAATCGATACTTCAAATAAACAAATCAACCATTCGCCCTTGCATGGAGTCTTGCTGCCGTATATGGTCTGGGGCACCTTCTGTTTACCTCGGAGTTCTTGATAACATCCAGAGGCGGATATGTAATATAATTAGCCCTGATCTGGCATCTCGTCTACAGTCACTCTCTCAGAGACGCGCCGTCGCCTCTCTCTGTCTTTTTTACAAATATTTCCATGGTAATTGCTCCGATGAGCTGCTTTCACTGGTTCCCAGACTCCATGAATTCAAGCGTCGTCCGAGGCTGGCATCCCGCTCTCATCCTTTCACTGTAGAAACTTTTAAATGTAGCCGTCTCTTCTACTCCAATAGCTTCATACCTCGCACCTCTCGCCCGTGGAACACCCTTCCCTATTACTGTTTCCCTGAGAGCTATAATCTCCAACTATTCAAATGTAATGTCAATCGACATCTCCAGTTACCTTGATCTATCCACTATCCCTCTCCTCATCCTTTTTTCTATCACTCCTATCTGCTCTCGCTCCAAATCTTCTGCAACCCCCTGCATACTGCAACCCCCTGCTTCTCGCCTTGCTCTGGGCGTAATGCTCAAAAAAAAAAAATTATACTGATGATATCAGAGCTGATTGTTAGAAGAGCGAATACCATGGACTGAGCACGTCAGCAACGACGAAATTTTAGAGAAAGTGGAAGCAGAAAAGACATTTCTATTTACCATCAGGAAGAGACGGTTGAACTTTCTATATCACAAAGAGGGCTATTAAAATCTAATACTCACAGGACATATTGAAAGCAAGCGAGGGAAACAACGCATAACCTGTCTAGCGTGTTTCAGTACATGGATGAAGAACCTAGAATTAGGAGTGATAACACAAATATAAACATTTATTAAAAGCGACAAATGTCGGGAAATTTTGGAAAGCCAACAGAAGAAGGTTTATTACACTATTATTTATCATTTAATTTCACTATTTATAGTGTATATTGATATGAGTAAGTCATTCAGATATATATTTATCATTTATTATTAGATTAAGGATTGATTAATATTTATTATTACATTATAAAAAAATAACTAATTATTATGCCTTATAATAATCCATTTCATGGTAATGTTACATATTATTATAATTCTTTATTATGTACGGTAACTACTGAGTTTGTGTAATTGGATAGGGGAAATCAAGGATGAAGGAGAGGGATTATTATTGTACATAGCCATGAAATTGCACTTATGAGCTTATGCAGAACATATGTATTATATGAAATCATGGAATCCAGACACTCAGAAAATACACTCACGCGCGTGCGCGCACACATACACGCACACACACACACACACACACACACACATATATATATATATATATATATATATATATATATATATATATATATATAAAGAAACCCTGACAACCGGACAAAGAAAGCCTTCCGGATATGAGGAATTTGTTACAATGTCCGGATAAGAGGGGTTATATTTTGATTAAAATAAAAGAACTGAAATCAGGTTTAACATTTATTTTCAATGTTTTATAGTAAACAAAATAAGCTAATGGTGAGTGAAATATAACGGAAGTGATTTTAAGGAAAAAAGAAATAAATTATGTAATGTTAATGAAAATTCATTAAATTAAGTATGCCATGTATGCAAAACAAATCATGTAACGAGTACTTCTAAATGGTTGTTGCATGATGATTCTTTCTCTTCTAATGTCATTCTCAACTTTTTCCGCATTTCGTTTTGCTTTTGTTCTTGAAATTTTTTTAAACGAAAGACACTTTTTAATTCTGCGTGCGTTATTGCAATCGTCAAAGCTGAATGCTGGCTTTCTTTCCATAAAACTGTCAACCTTTTCAATACCATTTTCAATTCCAGTCCTGATTTCATCACAATCATGTTTTTATTTCCTATTTCATTGTGACAGTGTAAACGCTGGAGAATAGTTTCTTTGGAAGATTTATATCGTACAATGTTGACTTTCCTATGTTGTACTAAGCCATTCGTTACAATAAACATTCACCAGCGTCCAAAGTTATTCTTTTCCTCTTATTCCTATCATCTTTTGCATCGATAGAAGTCATTACGGTGAAATAAGCATAATCAATTTTCCAAAGTAAATTTCCTGAAAAACGAAAAATTCACATCAATTACATATCACACAAATAGTTCAAATATACACATTAAAAATCATATCCGGATATGCAGGTTTCGGATATGAAGCAGGCCTGGTATCAGGGATTACGGATATATGAGATTCTACTCTATATATATATATATATATATATATATATATATATATATATATATATATATATATATATATATATATATATAGTTGAATATCTGAAGCAATATCGAATCAAATTTAACAATTTTTCAAACGATAATTTCTAAATTACGTATAAATATTTATAACAATCCTGGCTTCAGCTATTTATCTTTGTAGACTGTTCGATAAATATTGAACAGAAATACTCAAACATTTATAATTGTAGGTTATGTGGACAAAACAGGAGGGTAAAATCTAAATATTGGAACTGTAAACGTTATGAAAGCCGAAAGGTAACTTAGAATAGTTGATGAACGCTTGAATAATGTATAAGTTAGGACGGGAACATATATTTCTGGTTTAAGTGGGATTTAAATGTTTTATCAACAACTCGACTATTACATACTTGACGAAAGACTTATTGTCTGCATCAGCAAAATGGAAATATATAAATA
Source organism: Acanthosepion pharaonis (assembly GCA_903632075.3). NCBI lineage: Eukaryota > Metazoa > Mollusca > Cephalopoda > Sepiida > Sepiidae > Acanthosepion > Acanthosepion pharaonis. The sequence goes on along the minus strand of CAHIKZ030000243.1, from coordinate 1,807,349 downwards.
AGGTCTAAAATAGAATAGAAGTTACATTTTTATTCACATAGCAATCCCACTTTAAAGGATGCCCCGAGAAATCTGATGATATAATAGTGTAGTATTCCCCAGGTGGGAATTGTCAGTAATGGATTTTCAGATATGAATCAGGACCAGTATGAATTGATATATATATATATATATATATATATATATATATATATATATATATATATATATATATATATATATATATATATATATATAAAAATAAAAAACCGACCACTTTAAAGTTCCATGTAATAAATTATTTCACCACAGCCCTTTTAAAGGACTGCGAACGTGTGTATATGTGATACTTGCATGGGTGTGTATACAGTATATGACAGAGCAAGATCTTTAATATTAACTTCAAATATTACCCCATATTAACTAAAATTTAAATAGAAGAGATTACCTATCTAGAAACAGTCACGAGTTAAATTCATGAACAAAATTCAAATGGATAAAGATGTCAATTTAATAATCAATAATAACATTTTTAAAGAGATTAAAAAAAAAATTACTAGAAGTAAACTTATATTTTAAAATAAAATTATATTCTTTTAATGTACTTTCTATGAATATCCCCAAAATTTAAAAAAAAAATTAATTATATTTTAAAATAAAATTATATTCTTTTAATGTACTTTCTATGAATATCCCCAAAATTTAAAAAAAAAAATTAATCACTAACAAACATCAACTTAAATTATTTGTAGACAGTTTAGAGACATTCAACTTTATATCAAACATTATAATCTTTATAAACCCCCAAAATAACACTTTTAAAGTAAAACAAAATAACAGCGTCTGTTTCCAACATTTTTTACAAAGAAAATTAGTGACAACTTCTCTCAAAACTTCCTTCTCTCATTTTCTCTCTATGGGTTTTTTCTTTTATACCCCTTCGATATCAATATATAACTTCCGTTAAGTTAACCGTTTAAATGTGTCAATATCTGCTAACTCATTCATGCCTTCTTTCTCCCACCTCACTTCCTCACTTCGTTAATTTACATATGTTTAATACGGCCCGTCAAAAATGTGTAAATTTTCTTTTCATTTTTTGTTTGGAAGTAAAGTCTGATGATCCGCAGTCCTATAAAAAGTGCTGTCGTGAAATAATTTATTACATGGAAGCTTAAAGTGGTCTGTTTTTATTTAAATTATTTGCTCTTGGTTTACATTGAGCTATCCCGATTTTATCCTCCTGAGGTTTACCCATACAGATTACTAGTTTTTCTTAAACTATATATATATATATATATATATATATATATATATATATATATATATATATATATTAATGTATATTTGGGCAGTAGGCATTATTTTATACATGGTTCATTAAATAGACCAGAGAAAGGAAGTTTTCCAGCATCGCAGCATGTTATTAATTTCATTATTCGTAGTACATTTGGGCACAATTTTATTTCATTTTCATTTTTTTTCTCATGTCTGGTCTGTTTATGTTGTATTTTATTTTTTTTTAATATATATATATATATATATATATATATATATATATATATTATAAATTAATTGATTTAAAATATGGATATTTTTCGTTACACAGTTCTAACCATAGCGAAAAAAAAACACATTTTGAATCAATTAATTTATAATATTAATGCTCTGTAAATTTACATTGAGCACTATTTTGTAAAAATAAAAATATCTATAAGAACACCGGATTATATATTTTACCGTTCTTTCTTTTTATTTATACACACACACACACACACACACACACACACACACACACACACACACATATATATATATATGTGTGTGTGTGTGTGTTTGTCTGTGTGTATGATAATAGTATCAGAAGAAACGATGTCCTCATTAAGCAATTAATGAGTAATTAACGTGTTTCACAACAAACATATTTTATCATTCTATTATTCAATCTATTGACACCAAAGAGAAACTGCCAAACGCGTCCGTGATGAAAAAAATTCTACTTCGTCTCATCATATATATATATATATATATATATATATATATATATATATATATATATATATATGGTGGGAGATATGTACATTGTCGCCATTTTATATTTTTAACTGCGTGTTAATTAATTGATTTTGTCAACTGCAGAATATAGTCGGGTAAGAAGGGGACCATCTGTGAGAAAAAGAGCACTCTGATGCAATCCACCAGAAAATCGGAAATATCATGCAGTACTTCTAGAAGTTCGCAGCAGAGCCTCCAATACTGACATTTCAATGTTTTTCGATGTTAATAAGTGGACAGTGCAGAGGTTTTAGGAAAGTGTTGGGTGAGTCTAAAGTTCATTATGAAGACAAGACCGCTCGAAAATCTCACTCTAATCGTTCGGATATGAAAAGAACTCCCGAATATTTTGGTGAGGGTCTCACACTCAACACGTAGGCCTACATTTCTTGCTTTTAGGAGTGTTGCTCTGGGCATCGGTTCCTAATTCCAAACACCTGAAGAATGCCAGAGAGTACAACGGCCGAAACGCTGCGAATATGGCAATGGAAATGAGGATAACTGTTCAAATAATCTAAATGATATAAATTAAAAGTCGGCATATATATATATATATATATATATATATATATATATATATATATATATATATATATATATATATAAAAGCTGCACCTCTTAACGCGTGGATCGTGTAAAAATAAATATATAATAAACAAAGGCGTCGTCTAAATTAGAATAAAACACACACACACACACACCCTTTCTCTCTTTTTGTACAAACACACACAAACACACACACACGCATATATATATATATATATGTCTGTATGTGCGTGTGTGTATGTGTGTGTTGAGTATGACAGCAGGAGCTAGATGAGTAAGTACTTAATTGTTTGTCATAGTGTGTAAAATTGTATGTTTACAACGTCTGACTTGCTTTCATACACGTGATATTTTCAGATATGAAGAATGTCTTAAAAGAAAATGGATTCGTCAGAGTTTGTCGTTAAGAGCTGAAAGAGCGTGTCGAAATGGTTTCCAAGCAGCGGCATCAGATTTCGTGCCCAGATGTCTTCAGGACTGAATCACATTCGCGCACAAGAAAAAAAAAAAAACGCTCTCAAGCACCTCCACCCACAACAGTCACTGGGCACCATTTCCCCACATCACACGTACTTGATAGATTTAACATGTGTTATCGCATTTTCTCTCCCAGTAACACTTTGCACGGCCCAGCACTCATAAAACCTTTACATTAATGGCGTCTTTTTTCTTAGAGATATCTACGCCATATGACACAAACAATGGCAATTAGTCATTATTAGGTGGGTGAAAAAGTTCCCAGGACATTCGTTTTCTAAAATGGAGATTGAATACATATTACATTAATAAAACACGGTAGATCATTTTAATACACACACACACACACACACGCACACACACACACACACACACGCACATATATATACATACATATATATATATATATATATATATATATATATATAAAGGGTGTTTCATTAAGACGGATCAAAGTCAGCAGTAAATAAATCAGTGTTAACTGTGAAAATTTATTTAATTATTTCTCTATTGGATCATGTTATGTAAGTCAAGGAAATTATGTGTGAAAAATAATATCGTCCAAATATCCGTCAATCTGAAAGGAAAAGAAAAAATCATTAGACGCTTAAACTTTATTTACATTCAAAATCGGTCCAAGTATATTTGGAACACCCTTTATATATATATATATATATATATATATATATATATATATATATATATATATATATATATGCACGCAATATATTCGTTGATAATACAAATATAATAACTTCTTCCACATGTAAATAAAGGCTAAATATAATGAAAGCCTTATTAATAAAAAAGAAGAAGTCAACACTATTATCAGCTACGAACACCGCCACAATTTGTTGATCATGTTTGGAAAATAAAAAAAAATCGTTTAACTCTAATTACATACAATAAAAATCCATACATTCATTTAAATGTCAAATAAAAACTCTTGAAAATTGGATATATGCATAGCCGAAAGCGTTCGTACATACAGAACATTCGGCAATTTCTACCTAAGTCATGTCTAGAAAAAAGCAAATTATAAGAATCAAGATAGAATTAAATAAACACTTAACCGTAGTACCATGTCGGTCCTTTTTGATATAAAAGAGGGAACGCTGCCCAAATACACAGTCTGGGAAAATATATCAATACTTTTCGACAGAAACTAACTATAAAATCAAAAAAGTTGCAGTATAAATATTATCGGCTTTTTAAATGTCACTCACTTTCTTTCTTCTTTAATCACAGGAATCGTGAGCTTAAAGAAAAAAGTACTATGATCCATTATTTAAGCATACACACAAATAAACGGACAAATGTTTTTTCTTTCGTTTTAGCATCTAATGGAGCCTAAAATAGCGAAATGCGTAATCAAATCTAATGGCAGCGTGGACTGAGATCGGGTCAGAAACAGAATTTTAAATGTGAAAGCAAAATAAAAAATAAAAATAAATAACAAAAACAATCGAATGAAATACCCATATTTGAGTTGATGCTCTATTTTTCAATTATTTATTAAAGTGTATATTTATTTCTATCAACCAATCTGAATATTCGAGAGATCTTTTTAGAAAAATATACGCCCTCCGGTAGGATTCGAATTCTTTTCCCCGAATGGAAACCGTCAATATATCTGATGTGCCTTTGTAGCGATCATCATCGCCATCACACACACGCACGTACATACAGAACATACGGGAAGTATTCATTGGCTAATCTCCTCAAAACTAGCTTGCTGATTGGTCAATTCCGACCAATCAAATCGCCTGCACGCTAGGAATAATTTTTCCCACGTATCAGGCTGGAGCCTGTCACGTGAGACACAACTTTATATAAACAAAACACGAATAAGCCTCTCTCGTCTTCTCATCATTCATAGTTTTCCTAGCTGGCAAGATGTAATCTTCAAGAGCTCCCGTCTTAACCGTGCGGTCAGACGTTAAAGAACATTGCTAACAACTTTTACCGACTTTCTCGCATGTCACCAGTAGAGTCCAGCTATTTGCGCCAGTCTACACAAATCCACGACTCTACTCACAACGCACACTGACACAGATTTTTGTATCGCATTACACATATTCTCCCTCTCTGTGACTATGCCAAGTTCATGAACCACCTCTCTCTTAATTTCTCAAAACAATACATTCCTTAATTATCAGTATTCTATTTTAACACCAGACTTTTCAACATAGAATCCTGAACATTTTTATTCAAGAGAAACACTTACTAACATTCAATCATAAATCAGAATACAGTTGAAACGGAACAACTTTTTTCTCCTTAATCATTACATTTCATTGCATGGTTGTTTTGGATGTTATATTTCAATATATATTTTATTGTTGATGCACAGTTGAAGTCACGTTGTTTTTTTTTTTTTTTTTTTTTAATCGTTAAATGTATAATAGATAAATGCTCTTAGAACACGCAACTACATTTGATAACCTGTTATGGAATGATTTCACAGTGGAATTTGTACTAAGTCGGTCCTAAAATAGCTTCGACGTACAAAACGTCAGGAACTTCATATAATAGGTATGACGCAATAATCTAGTTGTGGTCGCTGATATTTTTAGTATCCGACTAACAGTTCTCCGACACCGACTGACTCACCAACTCACTGAGCGACTTCTACTTATTATAGGTGGGAGAGTCTATTAACTATAGAATAGATGTCTTCCACTATAACATAACATCAACGCATAAATCAAAGCAGCATTTACACCTTGACTTCTCAAAACCTGGAATAGTGTTTTAGAACAGATATCATTCCTGATTCTCGAAATATACATATCTGGTCTGTTTAGTAACCTAACGTAAACAAAGACAATTTTGAGAAATGTATTTGTCATTTATTAATCCGACTTTTTTCATTTATTTGTGTAAACGTTATTTTTAATGGATACTCTTATTTGATGAATGCTGTTTTATATTTCTTTATTAAAACGTATATTTATTTATTCTATCTACTGGTCAGAATATTTGACTTACTCTGCTGTTTAGAAACACTTGAATATAATAATAAAAAACTCATTGTATAGAAAAACACCAGATTCTAGATGTCATTATAATATAAAAGAGCAACTTAAATGAAAGAAAATATACACCCTTGTGTAAATTAATTGAAATAATAGCCTTATTTCCATTCATTCAGCCTACGGTGAGATTTACACACACTGGAGTGAATGAGTGTAATCAGTATTTTCTTTTCCTCAGATTGGGTGATTTGAAGTGGTGTGCATAATATGAATCTATATATGATGAAATGTATTTGGCCTTGAAAAACATTACGCCATCCGTGATTGCTTCAGGCTTTTATCACGCCTAGATACTCTTGTCTTGGCTATGATTAGTGATCCTACGGTCGTTGTCTGCGCTGGACGTTACTCCAGTAAGCGTACGAAAATTGTGACGCTACAGGAACATGCTAGCATGTTTTACCATTGAGCAAATAAAAGCATTATACTACGTGTCGCAACGTCCACAAACGACCCTCGGCGGGTTTTGAATTCAGAGTTTTCCTTCTCCTAGATCAATTTCCCTTCAAGGCTATAGAACCTAGTCTGTCTTGCTATTTACTTATATATATATATATATATATATATATATATATATATATATATATATATATATATTCATGTTTTGATCTTCATATGAAAAAATATTGGAATACAAATTTTTATTTAACGAATAGATGGAGCATCTGTCTCTGCAAGTTATATACATAACCTCGTTTATTTTATGTTCATTGATTGATTTGATTTTCACGGAACATCGATCTTTTGTAGGTTATTTTAAAGCCAGATAACTTTTTAAGATTGTATATTTTTTAGAGATAATTACGACTGATTGAAATATTTTTACATTTGATATATTTACTGAAATCATTTTAGAGATACTAATTATTTATTGATACACAAATAAACTTGGCGCAACAGAAATCTAGTTCTACAGAAAGATGGTGAGGATAATATAGAGCGAATATGTGAGCAACTACGAGATTTGAGAGAAAATAAAAACAAGAATGAAACATATATAACATCAGGAAGAGACAGTTGAAATTTCTGAGGTACGTAGTAAGGAAGAGAGGCTTGGAAAATCTGATACTCAGAGGACAGGCTAAGGGAAAGAGGGACAGAAGGAAGCAGTCCGTAATATACTTGATGGGCTTCAGTAAATAGATAGTTGAACAGGGTTTGGAAGAAATAACAGAAATATAAAATATATTAAGTGCTACAAGGAACAGGAAGATGTGGATGGCCATGGATGCCTACAGCCTGAAGGGACATTGTACATAAAGAGAGAGGGAGATATATAAAAGGCCTACGAATTAACTAATATTTGCGGGGGAAAAGGTGGATCCATACCTTTCCCAATTGTATTTTCGTATAAATGCACATGACAAACCCGACTGAAATAAAAACTCACCTTTTCGATTTAGAATTCCGTGTCGTTACATGACATTTCATGATTACGTCTACTGGTATTACCAAGCGGTCACCTCTCAAGATATAACCAGGCTAGTACAGTTACAAATTTACTGTAACTTCAGGGACACCTGTGATAGTTTTAAGGAAAACCTGTTGAGATTATTTTACATACATACGTGTCTAATTTTTAAAATAACCAGATTTTATCCGGCTTTGGAAATTTCTGTTAGTAACGAAGCCTCGAAAAGCAAAAGACATTTGGACCAAAATCAATAGAAAATATTCAACTGAATCGAAAAATACAGATTTTGGAACCATTTTATTTGCCGTCGAATTTCATGCAAGCGTCTATGAGCAAAATAACTACTTGGCTTCCATCGGAAACAGCACCGACTATTTAAGTCGTCAACAAAGCGGAAGAGGTCTGATGTTTGAGGCTAGAGTTGTAGGTTGTCAAGTGTAATCATGGCGAGGTCCACATGGTATGAAGGTTACAGTTCGGACAAATATTGATTTTGGGTTATGATACAGGAAGAAGCAAAACACTACTCGAAAGATAAATTTCATGCATGAAAATCTTCTATAACAATCGACACAGAAACCGAATCAATACAGGAATAAAACGGGTGTAAAAGACATTACTTGAAATCTGCCTGCTTCTTATCCTTACCATAAACAAAAGAAAAGTTTTGAGAGCATTTATAAACAGAAAATTTACATTGGCTGACTGCCATTTATCAGCAATTTTGAATTTTGAAAACCTATTAGGGATGTTTCTCAGTTTGTTTAAGATGAGCAAAATTAAGAGCACACAATCTATGGTTGAATGACGTGTAAAATTAGTTTCAGGATATCAAAAAGAAATAGGCATATATATATATCGCATTTATTACAATGTCGGCAGTAAAAAGACAATGTATGCAAAGATTCCTTGATTTTATAAAAAAGACGTTAGTGTGATTATATTATTAAACTTGAATAATGCTCAGTCTGTTGTAACACACACACACACACACACACACACACACACACACACACACACACACATATATATATATATATATATATATATATATATATATATATAAATTCCCTGTGAATAGCCAAAATGATCATGCATTTCACACAATCATCAGGTATCTGTAACAGTTATTCATGAAAATGAGCATCTGGCAACTTCAAGCTGTTACATGGATATATATATATATATATATATATATATATATATATATATATATATATATATATATATATATCCGATTCTCATTTTCGTGAATAACTGTTACAAGCTACCTGATGATTGCGTGAAATGCATGATCATTTTGGCTATTCACAGGAATTTATATATATATATATATATATATATATATATATATATATATATATGTATGTATGTATGTATAGTCTTTGTAATTTACCTCGGAGAAGATGAATTTCATCTTAACAAGAAACTGATTATGCAACTACAAAGGATCAGTATAAAGATAAATAAACATATAATACCTGCATTATTCAATGGAAAATCTTTCAATGTGGGCTTTACATATATATATATATATATATATATATATATATATATATATATATATATATATATATATATATATATTTTCCCATTTTTCTTCCTATTTCTTCTTTACCTCATTCTCCCTTTCTATTAGACCCAATGTCGTCTGTTGTTTATTTATTTTTTAAAAAATAACAATATAGCTTTTATCAGTTTTGTTTTTAATAAAACGTTAAGATTTCATTTGATAATAATCGTCTGAGAATGCCAACTTATTCACGATGATCTTCGCCCACTCTAAACTTGCTATCTTTCCTGCTCACGGGTTTCTTACAAAAATATGATGTCAAGATAGCTAAACGTATTATCTGAAAACCTGAAATAAAGAAATTCGATTAGTTTACTGTTTTTTGCAGATATTCTAACTAGATAATTAAGCATTAACACGATTTGAACAATTTTGCTCTCACACTGTGTATATAAACACGTGCAGCTCAATAAATGAAACATTACCTTGCACTACAACTAAAGTTTTCGATTTGTTTTTTTTGTTTTGTTTGTGATTGTGTAGCGCCATTTCACAATGTTCGTACAAGTAAGAACTTCGTCGAGATTTCCTGGCTGAAACATTTTAACAATTGATCTTTGAAAGCGAGTGTAAGGTTAAATATTTCTAAGTGGATTTGACTCCAGGTACGACTTCCCTATGAAAATCAGTCATAGGACGAAACGTGTCGTGTAAGTATAGTTTTACATATATATATATATATATATATATATATATATATATATATATGTGTGTGTGTGTGTGTGTGTCTGTGTGTGTGTGTGCGCGCAGGCGTGTGTATGGAAAAGTATACGCATGCTATGCCTATTAGACGTAACCATTTCTTTTTAAAACTGCGAATAATCTTACTAGCGTCATAGGCATGATAATAAACTGCGTCTGGCAGCAAGGGCTCTGAGCAGGAGGTTTTGAGGAACGTGAAACTACTTCTTCAATGCTGCTCTTCCCAGGTTCAACCTGATCCGGGATGGTAGTACCGGTTAGGCCTCCAAATATGGACAAATAGTTACCCCACCCCCAATTTGTGTCAAGTCAATATGAAAGTACAAAAATACATTTTTATATTAAGAATGACAACAGTAGACTCTTATATTAAAATTATTACCTGCAATACATTTTGGAAAAGAAAAGAAATCATCAATGCATAAAAATAAAGTAAAAAATTACAAGTAATACATTTAAAACAAAAATATATATATATATATTAACAGCAATTCATTTTTGGAATAGAATATTACAAGCAATACATTTAAAAAAATACCAGCAATATATTATTTTAATAGAAATAACTAATGCGGCCAAGAAAATTAAATTTCCACTTTAAAGATTTAATCTGGTGCTGAAAAATAAAATAGTATTGCAAGACTCTGGCTGCTACACATGCAGCACTAATCCAAAATCAAGGTCGTATCCAAGCTTTCGACTCACATGTGAAAGCGCGACGTTAAAGTATAATAACCATGTAGACAAAGGCGTGTTTTGGTATATGAAAATAGTGCACTGTCCAAATCTCATGACTCCACTGTGGGAAGTACAAACTAAATCCAAAGGAATACAACGCATTACTTTTGGGGCCAGCATAGCTACATGTTGTCCAGGGAATATGTAATTACTGACTGCCAAACGTCTTCGGGAGTTCACTCAACGCCAGATTTTCTGTCTGGATTTACAACTATAGCCTTTTCGTTAATGAGCCAACGGCTGTGGATGCTCAAAATACGATTTACATATCCTTTTTAATATAAGTAAATTTAATGACTATACTATGAGTATATTACACAGAAATAAAATGCACTACAACTACAAAATTTATGAAAAATAAGCTATGAAGAATATTATATATACATAGACCTATTAAACCTATAGAAAAATAAGCACATATTTATAATATGAAATATTTAAAATCAGTTATTTAATTATCAAAACAATATTTCCCAATAAATGAAACTATGTAAGTCTAATGTGGTTTGTAATTTTAGTTGTCCAATTGACGATTGTATCTCTGTAAATAATAAGCCATATATGTCTGATATGCTCATGGTAACGGTAAAATTAACCATTTCATTTTAAGAAAACGGTCGACATTATTGACTGAATAGGCAGTGCTACTGTGGATTAAAAAAATACTAATTTGTCACATAAAACAATTTTTTTTGAAAATAGTTTTCTCGAATCCAGTAGTAATTATTGGTATTTCCAGTATTGTGTATTATCTTTTTAATCTTTTATTTCAAATTGTGTGGAATGTCAAAATCATAATTAAGTCATTGTTTTCTTTTCGAGTTACATGTAGTATCCATTTCTTTGTCACTATAGTTGAAAGTCTACAAGTGATGTAATTTTTGATACCTTGTACAGTTTTTCATTGTTTGCGTTTGTATAGCGCCATTTCATAATGTTCGAATAAGTATGGTCTTCGCCAAGATCCACCAGATTATCTGGCTCAAAGCATTTTAACCACCGATCTTAGACAGCGAATGTAAGTTTAGATATTTGTAAAGGGATTTGACGCCATGCACGACTTCCCTATGAAACTCAGAGTCAGACAATATTTAAAAACATGACTCGAGTTTTCTGATTATGTTTTTTTTATTTATAAAAGTTTAAGGTGTTTGTCAAAACTACACTTTGTGCATCCTTTCCTGTATTTAATTTCTTATCTTCTATACTAAGTTGGTTATAATACATCCATACACTGAGAAGTGTTTAGTATATACTAAGTTCACACCTGGTATTTTGGTGTACCTGTCAATACATCTTTCATTTTAATTTCAAATCATTGTTTCTGTTTTGGAAACATTTTTCTTGGGTTCTGTATTGTGGAAAACTTGGTAGTGGATGTTTATTTTCTGTTCAAGATCATTCTTATCACAGCTATGAATAGGAACGTCATCAGCATATCCCACAACATCAGTATATTGGCGTCGAGAGGTTAAAGCAGGATCGCTGTCTTCTATTCATTGATTCGTTTGGGATGTCGTATGTAATGCTTAAATGATCAATGCCCATCTCTTCATATCTATTCTTGTAAATGCGCCGGGCAAAGTATAGAAAAAGATGAAATAGACCGGGACTCTTTTTTCCACCATGTCGTACTCTTGATGGGGTTTGAATTGGTTTGATGCGGAGGTCCTCGCCAGACACATGATTTTGTGGAAGGATATAGTTTTTCTATTAGATCGATGAATTCGTCGGACTCAAAGCTTGGAAGGCGATTTCTCATCGAACTCTCTATTGATGTTGTCACATGCTGCTGTTAGGACGACATAAGTATGCAGTTTGCTACGATGGTAGTATTCAATGTCTTGTAAAGTGCGCAGGCCGGTAGACGAAATAATCTTTATTTCTAGAATTTTTCTAGCATTCCTCCATGCATTTAATATTGCTAGCACATATAGCCCAGTTCTTCTGCTGTATACTTAGATATTCTTGATGAAATCCAAAGAAGAATATTATTTTTCTTTTTCATTTAATTATTCCCAGGACATCGATCCGTCTGTTCTCCTTACCTAAGTTATGTGTAAAATAACACGGTAGACTGAGTTCTCTAGTCTTGCGTGGTAACAAGTTTAGAAAAAAGAAAACTCTGAATTCCAAAGAGCGGGAAATGCAATTTTGATTCAGGCAACTAAATCTCTCAACAATGCATATCAATTCACAGATTATATGAAAGTATAAGAAGATTGTTTATCGAGACAATATGCTACAGCCAGATATTGTGCATCGGTTGGTTTAAACACAAATTCCAAGAGAAACCGTTGCAACCATAAGGAAACGAAAGCTACTATTTTTGTTCATGCCATCCCGAAACATATGAACCCACATTCACATGGAAGAGTGCATGTTATGACGATAATCTAAATCCGGCAGCGATGGCTCTGATCGGAAAACTGGAGATTTTGAGGGAGCGGAACCAACTCTTAATTGTTTTTTGCCCGCAGTACCACCCTGATCCGGGATGGTATCACTTGTTAGGGTACAAGCTATGGGTAAATAGTTACCCCCCCCCGAAAAAAAAAGATAGAACATTATAAAAATATAAAATATAAGCAATATATTTTTATATAAAAAAAATGACCACCAATGCATTTTATTCTTAGTGAAGCTATAAAATTGTGTTCAAAATATGTAGATGTCGGTATTAAACAGATCAGAGAGGTTGAGATGCCGCTAAACAAAATCAACCAAGCACATATATTGAGGAGACGAATTGGCTAGATGAGACCGGCAAGGTGACGCACGAATAATGACACCAAAAATGGGGTAAAATTGGGATCGAGTTGAGCAAGAGTAGACAGTGGAGTGTGTTGGTGCAACCCTCAACAATGAGGATGTAAAGAAGCAAGGAAGAGGAGAATAGTGATAGTTTATTCTCACACGTTTGCTAGCTTTCTAATTTTTATATAACTTTTCCGGGCATTTTAATCCCTTTTTAATGTTTTTTTTCGTCTATTTGCCACTCAGTATAGATATTACATTTGTTATTAATAATTTCACCCCAAGCAAGGAACAAAGCCACTAAGATACAAGATGTTACAGAAACGTGTGAAATAATAAGAAAAAGAAAAACATTATTAAATAAATATAAACATAAAAGAAGAGGAATCTAGAAGACGGAATATAACGATTTATTTGCATTTAAATTTTTAAAAATCATAGTTGATTGCTAAACAAGGCACCGGAAGAGGTTTCCCCAAGTCTTGAAAAGAAAATGCTAGCTTTTAACTTACATCTAACCAATTCAACTGTAAATTGGTGTGACCTTGTTGCTAATCTAATACTACGGCTAAATTCATAAAGTCTCGGTACTATAGCGGAAAGTGATTTATTTTGTTTTGTACGAAAATGTGGCGAAAGGTCAAGAACAATCATGGTGAAGCTTGGTCTTCATCTCTCTTATCTTAAACTTAGGTAACCATAATCACTAATCCAAACAAACTACAATATAACTTGCACCAGACCGATGCATTCTTACTACAGCCACCACAATACCTCAGAATCTCAATGAAGTCCTAACTCGTCTGCATATGTACATATAGAGAAAAGTTCATGATTAACATGACAGTACTTCGAGAAAAGGCACGGGAATCTGAATTACAATGGTGGGAAACTGACTGAAGCCAGATGCCAGGTCATTTTCAGTAACATTGTGGATTCTTTTTTGGAATTATATTAGGAATCTTTAAATATACACAAGAAGTATCGGACCATATGTGACAGCAATATTCAATTCATGGACGAATGGTAGGCTTATACCCATATAAGATGCTCTCTAGAGAGAAAAAAATTGATAATTTTTTCTGATCTTCAATCTGCTTTACAGGCACCTCTGACTTTTCTTTCTTTCCTCTTTAAGTAACATTTAAATTTTTCCTACTCCTCTCTCTCTTCCCTCCTTCATTCCATCCATCTTTTAAATCACTTATCATCCTCTTATTCCATACTCTTTGATCCCTTCCTATTTTTCAAATTTGTTATTAATCAATTCTCAAATTTTACTCTTTAACATTTTCGCTAGAAAATAATTTCTCATATATTTCCCATTTCTCTCAAGGTTATAAATTAATAATATCAATTCAATTTATCTATTCACAAACCCCAATTCATTTTTAATTGTTTCACAATACTTTTTAAATCGTTTAAATGAATTTGGTTTACCGTATATACTTCAGTATAGTAACTATTTTTATTAGCAAATGTTTTACTCAAAAAAACAAAAGTCATATAACACGCAGGTAATCTTTTTAAAGTAGATAAACATCATGCATTTTCCGTAACCGATTTTATTATACTCAGGTAATTTTTGTTAAAATTTAAGCAAAAAAAATATATATATATCAGGGGTTGCACGATGCATAAAGTCCAGTTATACAAATGTCTATACGATAAACGTTATTACAGAAACAACGCCTTAAGGTTAATTTTATTTCATACATTTCCGGTTGATATAGCGAATTTCCTTGCAAGCATATAAAAATAAAAGCGTTAAATTAGTACATTTTGACAGTGCCGTGTATTAGTAAAGAAATACTTCAAAAAAGTTTCATTGCAAACTTATTTAAACCCTTCGGTACGTTTATGCAAAAGCAAGAATATCTACAGAAATACGAATCAATATTCTCCGACGTGAAATCAGATTTTCAGACACTGCGTATCTATTCTTATGGGAATTCAGGGAGTCTACTTTGGCACAACGGTGAGCAGGCACTTCTCACATCAAAGCTGGCAAGACCGACTTTCATTCTCAGTGGGGTAACCCATCAAACTGCTTTGCAGCATGCTAAATTTACTGTGTGGCTATAGCCATGTCTGAAAGAAAGATTCAGTGAGAAAAGCAGAATGATTAAAAAAAGTCTCGATTAAATATTTCACAAAAACATTTTTGTGAATATACATACTCACACGACCACTTATATCTATCTATCTATCTATCTATCTATCTATCTATCTATCTATCTATCTGTACATAGATAGATAGATATATATATATATATATATATATATATATATATATGTATATATCTCTAAATATGTGTATGTATATAAATATATATATATATATATACCTATATATATCTATATAACTATAACTATATATATATATATATATATATATATATAAATTAATTATTATTATTATTAATTATTATTATATAATGAATTTATTATTAGTGAATATCAATATATCTAGAAAATAAATGTTATTATTATTAATAATACTAAATTCACTATATGCCTATATAAAACAAAACTACTAGCATATATTCATGTACTCTTAACTATATAATTGTATCTCCAAATTGCCAAGAAATAGCAAATATAACAAGCCTAATAAGCGTTACAAAAATTAATTCATCTACAAATCAAATTTTCTACAATAATCTAAAAATTTAAAACAAACTCTTATTAGTTATCCTTTACATCTATATGCCTTGTCCCTTCAGGACGTAGTTGATCATGGCTCTCCACTTCCTTCTGTCCCTTGTAGCTCTCAATATGTTTTATCCCGTTGGTACTTCCCTCAGGCTATGATCTGTTTTCCACTTGCTTAAGCCCGCTAGATATGTCATGCGTTGCTTTCCTTTGTTTCTCTTTCCATCTATTCGACCTGTGAGTATCAGATTCTCCAAGTTCTCTTTTCTTATTACTTGTCCCCAAAATTTCAGCTGCTTCTTTCTGATGTTAATTATAACCTTTATCTAAAACCTCATCGTTGCTCACATGCTCGGTTCATGATATATTTAGCATCCTTCTGTAGAACTATACCTCCGTTGTCAGGAGACAGTCCAACATTCGCTGCCGTAAAAGAGGAGAGATGAACTGCTACGTGACATCTGTCCTCCTTTATCAATGATATTGCTTATGAATTAGAAATTTTAATGTAAAGCAAACAGAATACAATACTTCTTTAATTATCCCTAAACGTATTAATCATTTATATCGGTGGAGTAATGGATAGCGGCTCGGATTGAGGAATCGGAGAGCCAAGTTCGAATTCCACTTGAATCCACTGTATTCACTTACGTGCTAACAAGCTTGGGAAAGTTATGTATCCTTTTCTCCCCCCGCCCCGACTAAATGTAATAGCAGTACATTCCGAGTTCTATAACCTTGGATGGCAACTGGTTTGCCGCGGAAAATAATGGCAACATACTGCGGGAAAAATCTACCTCGTCAGTCATGTATCGAACGATACATGATCGAGTAAACGTGTGTAACGCATGGCACATAACTGCCTGATCGTAATCAAATACATTCAAATTATAAACAGGATGAAAATATCAAAAAAAGTAATAAATGCTAATATATCCACCACAGATCCTAATTAAAAAAAAAATCCTACACTATACTCAGTACATATATATCCAATTTAATCATTCATAATGAATCCTCCCCATTAATTAATGTCTGCAGAAAATCAACATTGTATTGTATAAAATATACAAATAAAATTTAAATGCCCACATCGGAAATAATATATTTGTTGAGCATACCACTACTACTTTGCCTCGAAGGTTGAATTTTCATCTGAATGATGCATCAAACATATCACATTTACATCATCATGCCTGCCCACATTCGCAATTTAGAAAAATTCTTGTTGAAAATACATCTATACTTTTTCATAAAAATGATAAACATAAAATAAGAATTATCGAAACTATCAATATCAGAAACCAGCCCTTAATAAAATTAATTATGAATGCTGCAATAAATGTTTAAAGTGGATAGTTTAAAATATCTAGGTTTTATTGTTTTTTTTTCTTTTTAAAAAAATATTTTGATATCTCAATTAAGCAGTCACCTCCCTTGACGTTTGCACGTGTGCCTGCAAGATAAAGTTTTGCAGTACATAACCTTAGCGCTTTTACTTTACACGTAAAAATCTAATTTTCAGATGAACAGAACAATGTTGTCTTAGAAAAAATGACCCGTGATGACGGCATTGTGCTAAGTACTCGGAATGAAAGGAATATGCATCAACATGGTACTTTTTATTCTTTCTTTTAATAAGGATACTAAGAAATGTATCCGTGATTATGAGAGGACCCTATCAAAATATGTAGAAAAAACTTATTTAATGAAACATGTCTTAATGAAAACATGCTGCTAATACACACACGCTCACATACACACACACACACATATATATATATATATATATATATATATATATATATATATATATATATAGGATAAAAACCGTTTTAAAATACGACATGTTTTTTGAAGTAAAAAAAATATTCGATACCCAGAAAAAAGCCTGCGTGAATATACACACTTTTGAAACAGATGCCAACACAGTGTATAGATTGCGTTCAAGACTGAAACAGATTTTCAACAATCGGTGACGATTACTCTGCAATATATATATATATATATATATATATATATATATATATATATATATATATATATATACAGGTAACTATACTCCTCTCGAAAAACCTTCGAATTTTTGATTTGTCAAAGGAAAAAAAAAAGTTTTAAAAAAAGGAGCCAGGAACATGAAAATCTGTCGAAAAATCGCACAGATACAGGTTTAAAGCCCAAAGAAAAAACCTCGACACGAGTAAACAACTAACTAAAAAGAGCTCAATACAACCGTAGAGCAGGCCTAGTCAAATCTACCCAGGTTTCACGTAAGTGGATAATTAGGGAGCTTTCCCCGACGATCCGCTTAGTTGAAACCTGGAAAAAGGTTTGTCTGGCTCACTAGGCTTGACTATATATATATATATATATATATATATATATATATATATATATATATGTGTGTGTGTGTGTGTGTGTGTGTGTGTGTGTGTGTGTGTGTGTGTGTGTGCATGTGATTAAATGCTCACTTCCTGCGTATTTACTGAGTTCGCAGTGATTACTTTCAGCTTTCAGCTTTTAATGGTAAATTCGTATTTATTTACACAAGATATATCTTTCTTAAGTGTCGTTAATTAATTCAACTGAAGAGAAGTTGATTGAGAGCCTAAGTGTATTTCTTATTACTTAAAAGACGTTATTATATTACGTAAAACTTAAATTCAAGAATTTGTGACAGTATAAAATCATAGGAAACAGGAATGGTCCTAATTGAATCTCAAAGAATGAATCGATTTTCTTTTCGTCATGCCGAGACGTAAAATGAAAAATTATTGCATTATCGGGCTTGGTGATGGTTTTGTGATGGAAATTCTATTGCCAATGATTGTAGGATCTCCAATTGCATGTATGAGATATATTCCATCGATGGAATCATGATAGTTGTTCCAATATAGTAACAGAAATCATGTTCGCTTTACGCTGTTGGAAAGAATATGGGATTTCAGGATGACAATAATCCACTTCCAAATCCGCTAAATCTTTCTAAAAAAAAGCAAATGTTCGATTAGCCTAGCATATCAGCAGATATTAATCTATCTGAGCGCTTGTAGAATCTACAGAAGCTAGAATTATAATGAACACGCAGCAAAGTTTTGAAATCATACCAATTGTTAAAGTGGGAGCAATTCAAGTGACTGTTAATATAATAGTATCAAATTTAATAACAGTAATAGAAAACTAAGGCATTCACATAAAATATGATATTTGAATAAAAGTTTTTCGCCTTAGCTTATTTGTCTTCGAACTTACACACGTTGAGATTATATATATATAGGAGGCACGGTGGAGCAGTGGATAGCGGCTTGGATTGAGGAATCGCAGAGCCGAGTTCGAATTCCTGTCGAATCCATTACATTCACTTACGTGCTAATACCCTTGGGAAAGGTATGTATCCTCTTCATCTCCCTCCAGCTATGGCTAAAATAGCAGGACAGACTGGGTTCTATAGCCTTGGATGGCAACTGGTCTAGGAGAAGGACAACTCTGAATTCAAAACCTGCGGAGGGTCGTTTGGGAAACTTGTGGCATGCATTCGGTGCACCAGGTTTCTGTATTCGTCCTTCCAAAAAGTGTGGCTGGTCCTGCACGAGGCCTTCACCACTATAATCAAATCTCATGTGCCGGTGTCGGGATGTCGGTTTCCTGGGGACTTATCGGCCTGACCCTCATACGTCGAACGCGACTGGAGAGTCGATTTTTTATATATATATATATAAAATAAAAAGGCTTAAACACTAATATTCTATGGTCATAATTTATTCCATTGGAATCGTAAATAGGATCCAATTCATCAGAAATTCAAAAAGAAAACAGAAAAAAAAACAACTCCGGAAATAAAAACAGAATTTAGAGAAAGTGTAAGTATGAGGGTGTGGGACGAATGTTAGAGCTAAAGAGGGGGGGGGTAACAGACTAGAGAAAGAGGGAGATTAAACCTTAACAGAAAGGAAAGAATTTTAGGAGTGGTGAGTGGAAGGGGTTTAAGTAAGAGAAATATGAATGTTGTCGGATGTCTAATGCATAAAGATACATTTCGTGGTGACATACACACACCATAGACTATATAATGTTGAAGATCAGAATAAGAGGGAGGGAGAGGAGAGGAAAGAAGAGGTGGCGGAGATAGATGGGTCGATGGAAAGTAAAATTTAAAGACATTTACTGAGAAAATTATCTTGAGTTTAATCCTTATTCGAAGCTTCGGATTGCTTATGACAAAGTGTAAAAAAACCCAAAAAACTCACATTTTAGATATAAATAATTTCAACGTGTCGCGTAACGTATCTGCAAATGTCTTCATGTTGGTATATTTATGATATCAAACATTTTTAGTATTTGAAAACGCTATATATACTCCTCACCGTCATCTCGACCTACAGTTTCTTGCACAATATTTACGTGATAAGTAGACTGAAAGTTACATAATTTAAAATATCTTATTAACGCAATATTGGCGCGGTTTATATATTATACGGGGTTACTGATTTTTAAAAAAGAAAAAAGATTGTATATAAAATACATGGGATTTATATTTTATCTTAAAAGTTACGGAGATTGATGTTTTTGTAAAAGATTTTATATTAAAATAAATGTACCTATAACTCTTCAAAATAAATATGCTTCACATAAGAAAAGTAAACAGAAAAAAAATTAAAAAAGGGAAAAGTTATAATCTACAGTGAAATTAATCTGCAACAACGTATTACACCTAATATTACTTTTTATCCATACGTGTGACTATCAATTACTTTCTCTTGATTATTAAGTTTTGGCTATTTAAATGTTTCAAGACAGCTATTTTTCTACAAGGCATAAATTACATTTATCACCTTATGCTGTGTCGCAAGTAGGAAATGTGACACACATAGAGAACATAAGAGGTACTTTATTCGGTAGTATATGGGGCATAGATGATAACATAGACTAACGTAATAAACTGCTAATCGTTAGCTCTTCAAAGGGCGGGATATGGCACACGGCTGGTTTTGACCTGGGGCGTCCCGAGCCCATTAGCTCGAGAAAAAATTCCCTGTATACCACAGGGTCGAGTAGCTCTAACCCACCCCACGGACGATACTGCTTTCGGCATAGTGACATCTGAGTTCCTCTCTACCCGAATTAATTGTTAACTCCTCAATATTTATTGTACAAATGTATAAATAACCCACAAAAATAGAGAAATCCTACTTAATCCCCTTATGTACAGTTTTTATGGCGGGCTGGCTTGATAAAAATCTAAAAATATATATGCCAATGTTCACGATATAAAAAATTAACTATACAACTAAGCAAAACTTGTGTTCGTAACAAACACTCCCACAATTTAATCATGGTAAAGAAAACAGTTAAAAGGACGAAAAATTACTGAGGGATTAATAAACTGCTTTCTATACACCCGTTCTACAATCACCGCACTAACGTACACACATTTAGATAAAATAACAATTACGAAATATCACATTTGAAAACGAAAGACATGCCACCGTTTCACTGCAATCCTAGCCACGTAAATTGTGAGAGAAAGTGGAATAAATCAAAGAAAATTGAATGGCAAAAAATAAAGAGGCCGATGACTATCCATGCCCTAGGTAAGTTCAAGTCAACAGGTTGAACAAAAAAGAAAAACTACTTACACTAATCTAACACTAAATGACAAATATTTAATCTGGGCGACCAATATCCTTAATTCTATATCACCTCCAGATGACACTGCAAGATAGCTCCTCTCAAGTGAACCATACGCGAAGCATTAAACCATCTTTCGCCTCTCCGCTCTAATTTTGATTTTAAGATGGTGCTTAACATTTTCACTGCTACTTATTTGCCCAGTCATGCTCCCATCCGGCCAGCCAGTTTGAAAGAAAATGCCAAATTTCAACCTACATATTTTATTACACAGAAAACTGGCACAAGTGTGTTTTACAGCCTTCCATTTTCATGGATATACCTGGGAATGACTTACCAGATTAGTAATGGGTATACACATGATATCTTTTGAAACATTGTCCTTTGTGATTTGACGACAGATGGCGCAACGGGACACTCATACCAAGCGGTATGCAAAAAAACGTAGGTTTCCGTACTTAGCCAGCTGGAGCAAGATAAGAAAAACGAAGATATCCGTAGTTAGCAGCGGCAGTGTTAAAGAAGAAAATTATTTGAGAAGAGGAAAAATACTTACCTCCATAAAACTCCTTCTGTCGTGTTGTGCAAATCACAAGCATAATGCCAAGTAAGCACAAGGACATTCAGTGTTCATTCCTCTTCAGTTGTGGCACAATATTGCTACAAACGGAAATGGTCTCGAGGACAAAGAACTTCCCCCCTCCAGAATGCGAACCATGTAAACTTCAATCTGTTCGTACAACGGCCGAACTATGCTACAAGATATGACCCATGGACTCAACCGCCCCACCGCAACGCACGTACTTTGATGTAACTGCCAGCCTCGCTGGGAAGATTTTTTTTGCTGGCCCAGAGGACATTCCCCAACACCAGCCAGGTGAATGAAGGCACGTCGTTATTAAGACACCGCCACCCGGACGCCCAATGCCACAGTGAACTAAACTACTCCTTCAGCAAACCGAAATCAAGTAGCTCGAAAAGCCACTGCTCTAACACGTGATATAATGCCTTACGGGGACCAATGTCGGGGGTCAGAGAGGCCATCCTTAACCTTTCAGACCGAGTCGACACTCGCGATAGAAGGAAAAAATTGGCCTGAGGGATATGGCGGGTCTCCTCATCATGCTCAAAGCCGGAAAGGCTTTCTTAGCGTCTTCCTACAAGAAGAGGCGGTTACACCCATCATGCTGACAGATTGATCCAGAAACTTGAGCCGTATCTTCTGTTGACGAATCTCAATGTCAGTTATTCTTAGACCGTCCTCAGACGGGTGGAGGCAACAGAGCGGCCGATGCACCTTAGGAGACTCGTCACTTCACAAGAGGCAAAACAAGACTCAGATCAATAAAATTAGCTCGGTACACGGGATTAGAAGTACTGAGAATCGGTAAAGAAGGATGGGGTATATGTCCGAGATACACAATTGCACTCTTTCTTTTATGGAAAGCCTCCCTCGAGACCACTGACGAACTCTAGTCTCGGCCTTTTCACGGACCTCTAGCCATTTCTTCTCCAACTGGATGCCGTGGCCAAACCAAACACCGTGTATCTTGATAAGCTTGCCCGTCCAACTGAAATGTCCGGGAAGAGAGCAACTCCCTTTCACACACCCAACAGCCAGCCAACATTCTTGTCGCGGTTGATCTTGGTTACTGTCACCTCCCCCTACTTGCTGATTTCCTTGCCAACTTCGTCAATCTCGGCGTTGCTTTTCACGAAAGCAGTGACATCATCGGCGAAATATCTGGCCGGGGTGTTCGAATCAGGGAGGGTAATACCATGTGGCAATGGATTCGCATTTAACTTGCGCAAGAGGGTCTCCAACGCAAGAATTTACAGCATTGGCGGAAGCGGGCAACCTTTACGAATGGATATGGACATGAAAAGTTTAGATCTTACGCCATTCACTTCCACCATCGCATCAGGGGACCGATAAAATTGACGAATCCAGGATCGAAAGTACGACCCGATGTGGTCGATACGAGCACAGCCTCGAGAAATAGACGTTCAATCCTATCAAGTTCCTTGGTTTGATCTAATTTAATCAGCGCGGCCTCACTGTCGCCTAGTTCTACGATCAAGCGTACTATATGAAAGTTGTTCTGAATATTTCGGTCTTTCACAGCGCAAGTCTGCTCGGAACCAATCAGACTAGGTAGGATAGCCTGCAAACGCTTGGCTAAGGCCTTAGCCAAAATCTTAACCATAGTTAAGTGCCGGAAGTTATTAATCCCACACCTCGGTGTTTATGCTTGCGAAGTAACTAGATCACACCTCTGGTGAAGCTATTCGGGAAAGCTCCTGTTCTTCATCCATCGGTTAAAGACCAGTGCCAGCAGAGGGACAAACATCTACGATTGCCTCAAGTACACCTCATAGAGGATTCCATTCATACACACAGTCTTGTCTAGGCCTACATGCTTCATCGCATCATAGATTTCATTCTCTGTTATCGAAATATCGCACCCAACCACTTCAGTCTTTTCGAGGCGAGAAAAGTTAGCCAACTTGGTATCGAAATGATTCGGGCTCAGACCGGGCTCCCCGATTAAAAGATCCTGAAAATAAGACCGAAAATCTTCACACATGCCATCGTTTGTAGTCAGGGTACGCCTATCCGGCAATGTGATGCTAGTGATAGATCGATCTGCGATACTTTGCACTATTTCAACTCGCAATTCAGAGGACATATTTGTTGCCTCGAAAGATATCCTTTTGAATCTAGCCCTATCTACCACATTAGATCTTTCTTGATAAGCAAAGTGACCGACTCTTCTCTAGCTGCATCTATTTCCCCAATATCTCCCGATTTTATAGTCATTTCTACTCAAGTTTCTTGTGCCGTTTTCTCAGCTAATCTATCTTGTTGAGTCGCTTACTTTAATCAACAGCAAACGACCTAATGGTAGCCATAAGGTGAGCCCACCACGTATTCCCAACCACCGATCCCGTAGGATCCGACAAATTTACGCGTGAGCTCGTCAAGTACAAAAACTGACACTGTTCTTTTTGCAATGCGCTCTTGTGCATTGAGTTCTACTAAAAGACTGCCATCGGTAACCTGATGAGCGTACTGTTTGGCTCTATCAACGAACTCCGAAATATTGTCTACGCATTTCCTAGTGGGGAGAACTCTAAACAGAGGGTGATTCTCCCGCCGCTACACCGGTGACATCGATCGCCGCCATGCTAGTGTCTTTCCCAATTTCTTTGTCCTTAGCCTTGTCTATAACAGGAGTGGGTAACTTTTCATTATTAAGGCACACGTTTACTGGGTTTTCCTTTTGTTTTGTCGGTTGCGGGGAACAGCCTCCTTTACTTTGTCTGGTGGATCTGCCGTAGTGGCAGATCGAAATAAATTTTTGATGGACCGATTATGGTCGACCATCTTTGTAATTTTTCTTTTCACAACAGGAAATTATACTTTTTTTTCCTCCGGCCACAAAGTTTAATTAATGTAAAAATCACAAACGAAAATAAAATCAAGAACAAAATACAAAATTAAAAAAAAAATAATAATAAAACCAGCAGAAAAAACAAGTCTGAAGAAAAACAAGTTTCACGCAAAAAAAAATGTCTAAGGTAAAAAGGAAAAATGTATGAAAATAAAAACAAACAAAAAATGTAAACAAAAATTAAATCAAATTCAGCCGCAGCTGAAAGAAAGTAAAAAACTGTAAACGAAAGATATAATCAACAAAAATCGAAATAAAGTCTGTTAAAACAGAAATAAGTAACTTAACAGAAAATGTCCAAAAAAAAAAGGTCCTCGTAAGGTCAAACGATTGTCTGGGAAGAGAAAAACTACAGAAAATTACGTCAGCAGTCGTCCGTAATCGTTATGTCCTTTCTCTCAGTAAGAGAGAGAGAGAGAGTGCTGTTTAAGAATAGTTCATGTTGTGGATTTGTTCAGGGCGAATCAGCACATGTCCCATAGTAAGAGTTGGTATTAGCCATAATATCCCACATAATTTTGGGTGTATTACCTCCATTCTTTATTTGCCAGAAATGTTTGGAGAGAGCCGTGTTATTTATTCATCTTATATTACCTAAATTCATTCAATGATGTTAAAAACGAAATTTCCAATTGTCTTGAATTGACCCAATATAAAATTTGACATAGATAAAAGTATCTCTTACAAGAGGGAAAGGTGATAGATGTAATTTATATATATTGGAGAAACATTTTTTTAATAGCATAAGCAAAGCAGGTTATTGTTTTTTGAATAGATAAATATTTATCGTGTAAAGTTAATATTACTGAATAGAATAATCACACAAAGATTGATAATGTATAATAATACTTAAGACAAGAACAACACATATAAGATTCGCCAGCGGCATATTGTTGTAACCTAGGGAAGATTACTGAATAGAATAATCACACAAAGATTGGTAATCTATATACCTAGAAGTAGTCTACTGCTAGAGGCGACACAAGTGGATTCTACAATGAATTTCCAATCGCAGGATGTCTACCAACCACGCCACGCGGTCAGATGTGACACAAGGCCGAATTTAATGTGTGGTATCCGAGCCTGTAGGCTAGGCCAAAACATCTCCGTATAAAACGGGGTCGGGTACCTGTTTCCCGAAACGAGACTGTTCCCTTCGACATTGCCTCGTCTGAGGATCATCACTTTCCGGAATCGCAGAGTTCGACCAGCTGGAGACGAATTTCCAACTGTAGACAACATGCAGTATTTCCTACTGTATTTATGAGAATGGGGATATACCCATTACTGTCCTGGCGTATGCTATAACACATATGTAATATAATAATGACGTAATCAAGATTCAACAGTACCAAAAAATAGTTAGGCAGCATGGAACTATTCTATTTATTTATTAGTTTTCTACGGAATATCAACTTGTTGCAGGTTATTTAAAGCCAGATAACATTTTTAGATTTTAAGAATTGACTAATTTTTAGATATTAGTGAGTTGTTTAGGCAACTATTTCTAATTAAACCATATCTAGGGGAGAAAAGGTGGATTCATACTCTTCTCAAGACTATTTGTGGCGTAAGTGAATATAACAAACTCAACTGTAATTTGAACTCGGCTCTTCGATCAACAATTCCAAGCTATTAAGCATTACACCACTCGCACACCCATGTTTACTGCATCTAGTATTCCCAAGCGTTCACCCATCTCGGTACTAACAAGGATCGTTGATGAACTTCAGTGATCGTACGAAAAACAGCCAGTACTGGAAAGAGGAATGACAGCTACAGGACTTGAGAAACCTATTCCTCTGAAAAAAACTGTTAATAGAAGGATTTTATAATTTTCACACAGAAATAGCATTTGGCTGCTTGGTCGGTGTTTATCGAATGTTTCGATACAAGGAAAAGATTAATATTAACACTTTCATTCTCATATACAAAAGAGATCGTTCATATTGATGTTTGGGTAAGCAGGAAATAAGATGAGTTTCAGGCAAAATATGTTATATGTATAATGGCAAGTCGTTGTAAGAAATGACTCTCTGTTGCATGATTCATGACTCCGAAGTAGGACAAAAATGGCAGGGACAATGAAGTTTTAGTGAGGAAAAATAAGATTTTTTTTCTTAGAATCAGGCACATAAAAAGAGGATAAAAAAAGTTTTCGTGTTATCTCCGTTTCAGCTAAAGGAAAATTGCTGCTTACAGCCTTTTTATAATTCACTTGTTTATTTCTGTCCCCCATATTTTCTAGCTTACACGCCATTGCTTTCGGATATGTCTGGCGGTTTTTGTTCGTTTTTAACAGCCTTAAGCTACATTCTTGTGCGGATTCTGCAATGGGCAGAATATTCTATTGGTTTCCTCTATTACAAGCATACACATTCGCATTCGCATATATATATATATATATATATATATATATATATATATGAATATATATATATGTATATATGTGTGCATCGATATATATATATAAAATAGACATATGCGTATGTACATATATATATATATATATACATACGCATATGTCTATATATATATATATATATATATATATATATATGTCTATGTATATATATATATATATATATATCTATTAAAACTCGTGGGGAAAAAAGATAAAAAAGATAAACATATATATACGTATTTATTCACTATATATATATATATATATATATATATATATATATATATATATATATATATATATATATTATCGTATTCATAGATGCACATTTGAGCATAGACATATACACTCAAAAGCACACTCACATATGCGTGTGTACATACATATATGTTAAAACTCTTGGGGAACATATAAAAATAGTGAGAAATATATATACATATTCATTCACTGTATATATTATCGTATTCATAGATACATATTTGAACGCATATACACAAATTCACATATATACACATATACATACACACACACACACACATATATATATATATATATATATATATATAAATCAGATGTATAGAAAAGTAATAAACGATTAAAAAAATGAAGCATTAACAATTAATATGAAGAAACCATCTCTCAATAATATCAATTAGTAACACAGTCATCGTATGATTGTGTTCGGAAATTAAAACATTCCTATTGCTATAAAAAAAAATAAAGGAAAATTGTTTAGATTAGCAGAAAACTTTCGGAATCAGAAATCATTTGGACAGTTCTTACACATTCCAGAAAAGAATTATTTGCAGGAATGGAAGAAAAATATAATAAAAATGTTAATGGTTGTTCTCTGTCAGTCATCGTCAATGGAAACTATATATCTAAATATATAACCCGTGAACTGCATTCAAGAATATGTGTTTATGTCTACACATAAATATATCTTACTCTCGATTTACTGATATATATAGGTAAACCTTGAAAATCAATATTAAAAATTGTAATTCTCTTTCATAGGCTTGAACACAGATCTGTTGCAAACAGTAAGTAATATATATATATATATATATATATATATATATATATATATATATATATGTGTGTGTGTGTGTGTGTGTGTGTTTTTTGTGTTTTTGTTTTTTCACCTGTAAGTATATATATATATATATATATATATATATATATATATATATATATATATATATATATATATATAAATCTAGTGCGTCTAATCTGGCCGTGCGTCTTGAAATGGACCTCCAATCGGTTGTTAATTGGGGCAAGTCAACTTTGGTCAACTTTAACGCCTCAAAAACTAAACTATTCTCTATTAATCACCATAGAGATCTTTCCTTGCCCACCATTAGAATGTCTGATAGTCAACTTCTTGAGAGCAACTCTCTGCGTCTGCTCGGTCTTACGTTGACTGCTGACCTGAGATGGAACAAATACATTGAGTCAATTTGCTTCGTCCATCGCGAGGAAAGTTGGCTCTGTGCCGCGCCAGGAAATTTTTCTCCCCGGAATCGATACTTCAGATATACAAATCAACCATTCGCCCATGCATGGAGTATTGCTGCCATATATGGTCTGGGGCACCTTCTGTTTACCTCGGAGTTCTTGACAAGATCCAGAGACGGATATGTAATATAATTGGCCCTGATCTGGCGTCTCGTCTACAGTCAATCTTTCACAGACGCGCCGTTGCCTCTCTCTGTCTTTTCTACAAATACTTTCGTGGTAATTGCTCCGATGAGCTGCTTTCACTGGTTCGCAGACTCCATGAATTCAAGTGCCCTACGAGGCTGGCATCTGGCTCCCACCCTTACACTGTAGAAACTTTTAAATGTAGCCATCTCTTCTACTTCAATAGCTTCATACCTCGCACCTCTCGCCTGTAGAACACCCTTCCCAATTACTGTTTCCCTGAGAGCTATAATCTCCAACTATTCAAATGTAACGTCAATTGACATCTCCAGTTACCTTGATCTATCCACTATCCCTCTCCTCATCCTTTCTTCTATCACTCCTATCTGCTCTTGCTCTAAATCATCTGCAGGCCCCTGTATCCTAGTGGCGTCACGCCTTACTCGGGGCGTAATGCTTATATATATATATATATATATATATATATATATATATATATATATATATAGGTTGAGGAAGAAAATTGGAAAAGAGCTAGACATTGAGAATAAAACAGAAATAGAGATGTTAGTATAGAGACAAAAGAGAGTGCCATGTTCCATGACATAACGATCTGTTGAGGATTTCAGCATTTGTAAGAAGCTACTAGGTCAGACTCGGACCCGGAATAAAATACCTACACAACAGAAATAATAATAATAATAATAATAATAATAATAATAATAATAATAATACTGAATTCAAGCTTGACGTTTGACGGAATATAACCTGTTTCATAAGCCAAAAAATTCCTTAGTGTTGGTTGGCAGTCATCATAGTGAAGCTATCTGGGTGAAAATACTGGTCGTTGGGCAACATTATATTCACTAACCTTCATGTTATGACTGGTATGTCTAATCAAATTAATGAAACTAACGCTGTGAATGATACTTAAGACAATGATGAAGATATCTTGCTCGATAGATATCCCATTGTTGAGCAGTGTGGATATCGTTGATATCCTTTTATGATTAAAGTTAAGATGGGGAAGTGATCCCAGGATGATGGAAAGAACCATGGTGGAGTGTTATTAAAAGAATGAATAAACAGCAATAGGATATAGAAAAAAAGAATTTGCTTAATCTGGAAAGAGAATCATATGTTCATTGTAGAAATCAAATCGCAAACTGAAGGACGATCTGAACTGGCTCACTTCGAGATAATTTCACAAGAACGCGGTTTCCTCTCAAGGTTATATCTTTTGTCCTACGCTGTTTCCGATTTTCATCAGTTCCCAAGTAGATATTTATACAAATGGCACTACCATTCACTTCTGTCTCAATACCAAATCCGTCAGAGCTGACAAATTTAACCTGGTTGCTGCTCTTGAAAAGTACTGCCATCAGCATGGCTGATGTTAGATCCCCGGAGAGCAAGACATTGTGCCTACTTGGCCTCACTTTTTCATCTGAAGTAAAACAACTACATCGAATAAATAGCTGCATCTACTGGAAGGAAAGTTGGGCTACTGTGTCGTACCAGAAATTTTTTTTTCTTGTCAGAGCCCGTCTTGCACATTTACAAATCTACCATTCGCCCGTAAATTCAATACTGTTGAAATATCTAGTCTAGTGCTCTTATTATCCATCTCAAGGTTCTTGACAAAATTTAAAGGATGATCTCAAATGTAATCAATCCTGGTTTGGCATCTCGACTTGAGTCACATTTTCACTGACGTGATGTCGCTTCCCTCCATATTTTATACAAATATTTTCGCGGCAACTCTTTGGAGGAGTTTTCTTTTCCCCTGGTGCTCCGACTACATGAATTTAAGCGTGCTCCTAGATTGGCATCTAAGTCTCACCCATTTACTATTGAAATAGTGAAATGTAACCGATACATCTACTTTTTCTTGCACTTCTGTGGAACCCCCTTCCATTTACTTGCGTCCCTGATAACTGCAATCTTCAAAAATGTAAATGCAACATCAATCGCTATCTTCTATCTTGAAACCCATTCATCTTTTATCATTTCCTCGATCTTCACTATACTCAGTCTATTTTTTTCACTTTCACTCTATGTAACCTTCTGCGGCATTCCCGACTTGCTTGGGGTGGAATGATAAAAAAAGGCTTTTACTAGTAATTTATTAAAAAGGATTTGTTAATTATAGTATAATAATAATAATAATAATAATAATAATAATAATAATAATAATAATAATAAGTCGAGATATACAGGATGTGGGGAATGGAAACTTATCAATGCAATCAATTAAATGACAAGTGTCCTATAGGGCCAAAGTACCCTAGTTTGTACCCGACTATACAGGTTAAAAAGCAGGACACATAACATACATAAAAGATAATAATAATAATGTTGTTGTTGTTATTAATGTTGTGTAAAATGTCATGTTCTCATTTATAACCTTAGGTCTCAGATTGGGTGCCGGGAAGAAATGAGTATACACCAGAAATCAAAGGAGATAATAATAATAATAATAATAATAATAATAATAATAATAATAATAATAATAATAGTACGAAGAAGAAGATTAAAATTAGAAGACATGAAAAACTCGATAAAAATATAAATATAGCAAAGAAACTGAAAAAAATTATTCAAGTCCATCGTGACACTCATTTTTCTGCGCTAACATTTGCCAAAGAACTTGGAAAATACTTATATAACTAGTACTACTACAAATACTACTACTACTACTAATAATAATAAATAGAAGACAGATGATCTTTTGAATATGTAAATGATGAAATAACTTAGAAATCTAAAAAAATCAAAACATGAGAAAGCAGAAGACATTAATATCAGTGAAAAGGGAGAACTGAATGTAAATGTCAAGAAATAATGAGAAACGGTAGAGAAACAATTCCATAAACGAAAACAATACATTGATGACAGAAATTAAGCGAAAAATAATATTAAAATATTACGGCTTCTTCTATAAAGAAAGCAAATATGGTGAAAAAGTGGAAAAATTTCGCAGAATGGCAGAAACAAAAAAAAAAACAGAAATTTTAAAAAAAAATGAATAGCTTACGAAAATGTGAAAAGATTAAAACAATATTCATAGAGATGAAGACAATGGTCACAAGTGTCGGTTTATGTTCCAAAATTTGAACTGACTGCGGCCATATTGATAATGATTAATGACATACAAGGAAATATTATGGCTTTGTTAGCGAAGACGGAAGTATTTCATCAGAATGATGATGTTACTCTGTGGAGTCTTGTTAAAATGCCTGTAAGTTTGTAAATCATTATTAGATTATTACAGGCAAATACTATCGTTTAACATATAAATATAATTATGTAGAAAACATGAAAACGTTTGTGCAAACATATGTTATTTCGTCTGTCGTACAATGCATTATCTCATCGGAAATTTAAAGTGAGTTGTACAGAATGCAACAAATAATAATAATAATAATAATAATAATAATAATAAACTAGGAATTATCAAGCACATATACTAAAATATTGTGCCACACCAAAATGCAGATTCTGTGATAAATATCCAGAACCAATTGATCAACTTGTTTCAGGTTGCACGGTATTGGCACCCACTGAGTATGATAGAGTGGGCCAATAACTGCACTGGAAAATTTGCAATTTCTACAGGAAGGAAACTTAAAGAAATAGATATGAACACAACCCAGGCACGGTTATGGAGAAAGGACTTGTTACAATTCTATGGGACTACACAATACACACTGACAGAACAATGAAAGCCAACCGCCCAGACATTGTTATTAATGACCACAAACAAAAAAGTGCCTTTTTATTGATATGGCACTGCTTGCAGACTGCAATGTATCTTTGAAGATATTCGAAAAGCTATTAATATACAAGGACCTTGAAATAGAAATCTCAAAAATGTGGCACATGCGAACATCAACAATCCATGTTGTAAGTGGAGCCCTAGGATGGTTGGAAAATATTCCAGTAGACGAACGGAAGGGATTCCTGGAAGTTCATGCCTCAAAGAATTACAAAAAAATTGTTCTCACAAGTACAGCCAACACTTTAGGAAGGGCCTTATTTATGTAAAATAAAAATGTTTCTTTTTTTTCTTTTTTTGACAGTGGAAATTGTCATGATGCCATTTCTAACCTGGACTGGTTAGAAATGGTTGGACCTGGAAAGAAATGTGTACACGCCAGAAATCAAAGGAAATAATAATAATAATAATAATAATAATAATAATAATAATAATAATAATAATAATTGTCCTCAGGAGTACAGTCCACACCTTATGAAGGGTTTTATTTATGTAAAATGTGTGTATTTTTGTTTTAATTGGTTAGTGTCAAAAGCCATGATGCCATTTCTAAACTTAAGTAGGACCCGGAAATATATGTGCACACACCAGAAATCAAAGGATATAATAATAATAATAATAATAATAATAATAATAATAAAACTACTCTACGTGGATGATCTAAAACTCTTTGCCAAAGACGACAATGAATTGAGAGGCCTCCTCAATATTGTAACATAATTCAGTGACGACATAGGTATGTACTTCGGATTAGATAAATGTGCAAAAGTAACTTTCAAGAAAGGTAGAATTACAGAAACACCCTTAATAGATTTAGATTTTGTCACAAAGATTAGGGAACTGGAGCATGGTGAAGCTTATAAGTACCTAGGAATTAGCGAAGGAGATGGCATAAAACACCCCCAAATGAAGGAAAAAATAAGAAAAGAGTACTACAGGCGTGTACGTCTGGTACTAAATACTGAGGTAAACTCAAAAAAACAGAATATCAGCCATAAACACATTGGCTGTCCCTGTGGTGCAATACAGCTTTAATATCCTTAACTGGACCATAGCTGAAATTAAGCGAATGGACGCCAAAACGAGAAAGCTTCTCTCTTGCTACCACATGCATCATCCCAAAGCTGATGTTGATCGTCTGTATGTGACCAGATCCGAAGGAGGCAGAGGATTAGTTCAACTAGAACTGTCCTACAAACTACAACAATTGGCCTCCAAAGATACTTGGAAACTACAGAATTCTGGATGATGTTATGTGTCAAGGAACATGAAAGTAGTAAGCGTCTTTACTACGTAAAAAAGAAGCCAACAAATTAAAAATGGAGTTTCAAATGGGTGTAGAGATGCAACTACAGCACAATACACCGGCTGAAACTGTAAAATACTTAAAAATACAGCAAAGACGAATGCAACCGACCAAATACAGAAGCGATGGCAAGATAAACCGCTTCATGGCCAATACTCTGCCCGTACCAAACAAGCTAACGTAGACAAAACCCGTACCCATCAGTGGCTACGCAGTGCAGGGTTGAAAGCGGAAACTGAAGGTTTTATCCATGCTGCACAGGACCAATGCTTGCTAAGAATTACCAAGCACATATACTAAAATATTGTGTCAGCCCAAAATGCAGATTATTTGATAAATATCCAGAAACGATTGATCATCTTGTATCAGGTTTCACGATATTGGCACCCACTGAATATAAAACTCAGCATGACAGAGTGGGCCAATATCTGCACTAGAAAAATCTGCAACTTCTACGGGAAGAAAACTTAAAGAAACTGGTATGAACACCAACCAGAGCCGGTTACGGAGATAGGACTTGTTACAATTCTATGGGACTACACAATACACACTGACAGAACAGTCAAAGCCAACCGCCCAGATATTGTTATTAAAGACCACAAACAAAAACGGTGCCTCCTTATTGATAGGGAAGTCCCTGCTGACTGCAATGTATCTTTGACGATATTCAAAAAACAAGGACCTTGAAATAGAAATGTCGGAAATGTGGCATATGGGAACATCAACAATCCCTGTTGTAGTTGGAGCCCTAGGAATGGTTGGAAAAGATTGCAGTAGACTAACCGAAGGGATTCCTGGAAGTCCATGCCTCAAGGAGATACAAAAAATTGTTCTGACATGTACCACCCACACTTTACGAAGGGCTTTATCGATGTAATGTTTTTTTTTTTGTCAGTGAAAATTTTCATGATGCCATTTCTAACATTAGATCCCTGAGCGGGACACGGAAAGAAATGTGTAAACGCCAGAAATAAAAATAAAAAATAAAAATAATAATAATAATAATCAAGAAGGAATTAAAGAGAAAGACAGAAGAAAAGAGAACGGTATAATTTCTAGGAAAGGGATTGCATGGCCGATTTGAGAGAGATACACATTGTCTGAAGGACAAAGCAGCATCTTGTATATGGCTGAATTGTGGTGATCTGAAACGTGCACCTGAAAGTTTGATAAAGAAAACACAAGAACAAAGCCTTTTATCATAATGCTATAAAATATCATACACCAAAATATAAATCGCGCCAAAATGTAGGGTTTGTGGTGAACACTTTGAGAATGTGACTCACTTTATGAGTAGATGCATAATGTTCGCTCAAAAAGAATGTAATCGGTGCCATGATAAGTTATTTTTTTATATACATTGTTTATTGGGTGTAAAGTATGGATAACATGTTGCAGAAAATTGCTACGAGCATATGCCTTGCAGAACATTTGAAAAATTGGAAAGCCAAGAATATTCTGGAATCATGATTTTCAAATAAACGGAGTGATGCACCATCGCTGTCCAATTATTGTGATAATAATAGCTCCAAAAACATGTCATATTATTGACGTTGTCATACCAAAATATACAAATGTATAAAAAAAAAGATGATTGAGAAAATTACAATCTCTGTTTGAATGTTGAGATGACAAGATTGTTTGTTATGCAGGAAGAGATTGTCAAGTTTATTCCAGTGGTAATCGGCGCATTAGGATCGATCCCATTAAAGCCGCGTGAATTCCTTGAACAGCTGGGGATACCATACCATCTTGGAGTCATTGAAAAAATGGCTTTTTTGGACACTGCGCATATTTTGAGGAAAGTGCTTTCTCTCTGAGGTTCTTGTGGCAGGACTGATAACTTAATGTACATGGGGGAATTCAAAACTTATTCTGTGTGATAAAACATAACAAAAAACAACTAAAACAATAATAATAATAATGTAAAATAATAACATTAGTAGTAGTAGTAGTAGTAGTAGAATTAAAAGCTTAAAAACCAGGTTCTATTCTTTGTTCCTGTTGCACACGACCAACGTCTATTAACTAGAAATTATCAGTCTATATTTTTGAGATGAGGTATTATGTGCACTATTTAAGGACACATAGCACAGTGGATAAAGGCGTTAGTTAGATCCAGTGACAGGACCCAAAGAGTGTGAGTTCAATACCTGGTTAATGCAGTGGAGGACATTCAGAGGGGAATTAACAGGAGATAACTGACATCAATTAGACATGGCACGTGGAATTAGAAAAGTCTACCCCAGTGAGCGAAATAAAAGGTTCAGTTCGACATTCCAAGAAAAAGGCCGGAGCGTACAACGGTCGAAACGTTGTGATGAACATGGCGACAGAGAGGAGGACAATAGTCCAAATAATGTAAATAGTGTAGAATTTATCAAGCTAAGATACTGAAAAATTGTGATGAGCCCAAATGCAGATACCGTGATGAATATCCAAAAACATTTACTTATTTTGTGTCAGATTGCACATTATGAGGATTAGATAATTAGAAAACTGGACATAAAATGTCGGGGCATTTTCTGCATTGGAACATCTGCTAATTCTTTAAGATGGAAACTGCCAAAAAATTGGTAAGAACACAACTTAGACCACGTTTGAGTCATAAGGCCTGTAAAAATTTATTGATTTTACAATCCACACCAATAAAACAATGATAGCTAAACACCAAGATATGGTGAACACAAATTAAACAAAAATAACAAGTGCTATCTCATTGACAAAACAAAACCTCAGATTATAATGTAGTTTGAAAATCTTCAAAATATAAAGATACCGAAGTGAAAATTAAAAAATAATCTGTGATGGCATCCATGATTCCAGTTGTGAATAGAGGCTTCTGTTTAATTGAAAGTGATTATGGAAACACATGTCTCAAAAAATACCAAAAAATCTCATTACATGAATTGCACACAGACGGCAAAACTTGCTTTATTTATGTAAAATGTATGTGCTGTCTTTGCGCAAAAGTGCAGTGTAAAATGTCATTATGCCCTTTGAAATGAGTTTACAATCTAAAAGGAAGAAATAATAATAATAATAATAATAATAATAATAATAATAATAATAATAACGACAAAGACAACAACAATAATAAACAAGACAATCTTCTTGAAATTAAATGTAGGAGTTTAAGATCCGTATCGACTAACCACCCAACCGAAAAGCCAAGATCTGAAAGGCACAAAGAAGAAAGAAATTATCTTTCAGATTTCGCATATGGCAGTGGCAGCAGAGCATACAGGAAAAATAAAACAACACAAACATTTAGAAAAAAAGAAAACATAACGGTTCTGGAATGCTGATGGAAAAAAAAAACTGTTCATAATATCATCCCCAATGACTCAATTTCGATTCAGAAAAAAAATTAAATATCGCATTAAATTTAATTTTATTTTTAACATTAGTTCAAACATAATCAGTTCTCTAAAGTCAATGATTTACAAACTTCTTCATATAGTTTTTCATAGTCTATTATTTTCTCGTCAACTGATGCAACGAGTTTTCTGTAAAAGTATAATAATCTGCTTTCAATGTCTAAAGGGATTTCCTAACTAAATCCTTCAATCGCTTTAGATATGATTCCTGATTTATGCGGCCGTACATTATATCATTATCACCGATCACCACGATTGACCAAACCGGACCAATTTAGTCATATCACTAACTACTAATTTAGAGAATTACTGATTAAATGATTATAATTAATAAGGTGTTATTAAGTAAAGAAAATGTGACTAGAGGTGAAGATTTTGAGGATATGTAGGATATATAAATATTGATATTTTGACTTGATGGGTTAGTTCAGTGTCTTCTGGCTTTTAATAAATTTCCCTAATCCGTTTCCTCAACCAATCCAACAATACGTGTCTTCTGTTCCCTACAGCAGTCGTAGGTATGTCTGTCGCCTCTTTAAACGCATTTCTATAGATTGTGTGACAGTAAAAAAAAAAAGGGGCTTAGGTTAAAATATATTCTGGCGAAAGTCTATCCGACTCCGGCATGTATCTTTTTTTTTTTTTTTAAATATACGAATCGTAAAACCGCGATTTTCTTTTTCGCAATATTTCACAAATGAGACATGTCCGACTCCGTTTTCGTCCCGGAGGTAAGCCATTTTTTCTAGTGTTACAAAGAGGTTGAGATTGTATTTTTCCTTATATTCCTTATATTCGGAATACAGAGGCAATGACGGTGATTCGACTTTGTGGAAGTGGTATGTTGTGTCCGTACTGTAAAGGCCTAAGCTAACGAATGGAGCTCATCTGAACATTCGTAACAGTAATCGAAATCAAATCAACCCGGTTCGACCCGTACGTAATCACACCAAGGACACGCAAAATTTATCTTCGATTTGGGATACTTTTGGCATTTATAGGATAATTATAGTCTCCATTAATCTGTTTTATGCATCACTTATATTTTCTAAACTACCCAAATTCAGAATTTAGTGATGTGTCCGCAAATGTTGGAATTTGTTCGGGAAAATCAATTCAAGTTCAGATGTAAAAACTTTTCGATTAATTCAAAATAATGGTGAAACAAAGTTCTAGCATTAAAGAACTGAAATGATGACTGGCTTGAATAAGGATATTTACTTAAATCGCCAACAGTAAAAATGATTAATATTAATATTAGGATTAGCCAGAAGGAAGTGTTTGTTAAAATCTACTGGATGAGTAGTTTTTGACGCTTCTTATAACACTCCGATTACCAAGAAAACTGACTTCTATAAAATACCACCTGGGTGAAATGGACCCATTTAAAATATTTACATTATTCGGACTATTATCCTCATCTTGCTCGACATATTTATTACAATGTTTCGGACGTTGTACGCTCCGGTTTTCTTCAGGTGGTTGGAATGTCGAACTGAACCCTTTATTTAGCTCACTGGGGTTGACATTTATCAGTTATCTCCTGTTAATTTGCCTCTGAAAGTTCTCCACTGCCTTAATCGGGTATTGAATTCACGCTCTTTGGGTCCTGTCACTGGATCTAACCAACGCCTTTATCCACTGTGCCATGTGTCCTTGAGGACAGTAGATAAAATCGTTGGTTAGATCCAGTGACAGGACCCAAATTTTGTGAGTTCAGCACCTGGTTAAGGCAGTGGGGGAATTAACAAGAAATAACTGATAACTGACATCCATTAAACATGGCACGTGGAACTAGAACAGTCTACCCCAGTCCGAATAATGTAAATAGTGTACATAATACCTCATCTCAGAAATATAGAGGGACCCATTTATATTTTTTAAACTATTCAAACGTTTTGCAATTTTTGAAATTAGGTGTGTATAATTATAGATGGACACATAAATAAATAAAATAATCAAAATTTATTCACTAAAAATAAAAATTATAATACATCTTATTTATAATCATTGTATTAGGTTTGAAATTATAAGTCTAATTCAAATTTCATTTTTAAAAAATACAATTCGTCACTGCATTTTGTAGAGAATACATACAAATGGCTTTGACAGACATATGTTTTTCAAATAAGACATTTTAGGTTTTTCTATCCATTATAGGACAACACAATGGGCATCTTTTTATTTCCTTCTGTCATCGGATGATTCATGGACAGTGTATTGCTCATTTAACATTTTTAGTTTTATCAATACCTAGGAGACTCGAATTCTTTCAGCATTTGTCTATTCTAGATTTATTTCCAATAGAATTGACTTCATGAACAAAGTGAAAATACTGAATCGCAATATCTTCTTCAAAATGCGAAGTCACAGACTTTTTATTAAGTAACTCCACGAAATGTGAACAAAACAGCATAGCATGATGAAAAAGACGCCGAACTTGACGAAAACAAAATTTTATCGTCTAATGTTCATATTATTATTGAAGAGGAAAGATCAAAGTATTTTGGGGGTAGTTTTTTACATCTTTTAATCGTTCCTAGCAAGTCTGAAATTTTCGTTAAAAATATTGTTTTTTCTTTGTCAAAAAATGGACAGATAATCCATCATTTTCAATCATTTTTTCCATTTCATAAAAAGATGAAAATCTGACTTTGATATTCTTTTTAAAAATCAATTATCATTTTTTCAAAACTTATTTTAATAGAATCAGAAATTATAATGTTTATTTAAAATATTTTGAACCAAGCTTAACTTAGCTTCTGCGCCGAAGAAATGTAATTTGAAAATAAAACAAAGCAGGTCATAAACTTTCGCGTCATTTGACAGGTGACGAAAGACAGATTCATGAAGTTTAGATAACTTACGGGAGGATAATTTTTCTTCGGATGGAAGGAAGTGAAATTATTTAGATGTAAGTGAACAAATTATTTACCTCGTTACTTTTAAGGAAAACTTTCAGCGCTCTAAGTTTTTAATTTTTTTTTTTTTTTTGTACTTAGCTTTCATCTTTACGTTTACGATGCTTTATGGAAAATATAAAGAAATTAAAAAAATAAGACTTGTTAGTGGGATTGAATTTCATAAGAATGGTATCTAATTAATTTATAGGTACCTTTCTTATCAAATTTTATCAGAAGTGTACATAAAATACTATAATTTTATGTACATTTATTACATTTTACTGTTATTCGTATTTCCATTCATTTTATTATTAATTTTGACATTTCATTTATGGAAAAATGTCATAACTGAGAATAATATAAAAATAAGATCATATAAATTAAAGTTTAGCAGTAGTTAAATTTCATCAGATGATACTGATACTTTTAGGTACCCTTCTCAGTTGAAATTGAAAAATCAAATTAACTTCTCCATACGTGTTTCGCAAAACTAAAGATTTTAACAGCGGAGAACAATGCTGAATTCAAATAATGCAACTAAATTGTATTCTGGTTGGTCTTCCGTACTTTATAATTAGCGGCCGATTATAAACACAAAAATTACATTCCTTAATTACTTCCGATCTTCTGATTGGTCCAAATGATACAATTTTCAAAGCGCTAGAGAATGACAATCTCATAGGGACACTTTGAAAGGTTGACGTTGCTTTTCACTAATCTTATAATATTTTTAAAAATTTAACGTAAAAATCTATTATAATTAAAGAAATAACAAATAATTGTATTAAAAATTCAATTTTCGTTGAAAATTCTTTTTGCTTTCAGAAAATATTGTCCATATTCATATAAACAACTAAAAACAAATAAAAACATTTGAAATTAAATAATGTCTTTGTTTTATTGAGTTTTGTATGTTACAATTCAGAGCTGATTTTCAGGTTCGTGGCATCCAATTAAAAAAAAAAACATGATTTGCATTCTTCAAAGCCTTGTGCTTTTAACTATTGTAATCATTAAGGTTGATGCGCTCGAATTTCTAGAGTTTTTCATAAAATTAGTTATGGGGGATTTAATAAATATAAAAAAAATATTTCTGCCATGACTTTGATAAAAAAAAAAAAACATATTTATAATAATTTCGATCATTTGTGAATAGTTTCTGAAAGTTTCATTAATATTTGACAATTATTTTTATTTTTGCAAGATTTTCCAAATTAATGTGTGTAATACAAAAAAAAAAACGCGCTAAAAATTATCTATGTTATTTACTACCCCTTGTTGCAACAAAGAGAAACAAGGTTTTTTTAATCAAAATTTAGAATGTTCTAAAACGAAGGAAAAATTTTTAAAAAATACTTTGGACTTTCCACTTCATAAAAACATAAGCATTTAGACGATAAAATTTTGTTTTCATAAAGTTTGGCGTCTTTTTCATCAGACGATGCTCTATTTTTTAGCGATTTCGTGGAGTTACCTACTTTTTATGTAAAACTTCTCAGGAGGGAGTTCTTCCTTGTGTCCGTTCAATTGTTTTAAAAGACCAAATATTATACTTATCCTTCAGATAATACTTTCATCATTGAAGAATCTTTTCTGACAGATTTGTAGCATCATTGATATTATCATTAGACTCTGAATAAGTAATGCTGCCATTATCACTTGCATTATCATCTTCAGAAAAACAAACGTTACCTATTTAGAATGAATGATATTTTCTACATAATTAAAAATTTCAAACATGGGTACAATTGACCCGATCGCTAATAGAAGAAATCACCCAAGAAAATTGTATTTTTGGTCTAAATTTATTTCCTTTATGTAGATGATAGAAAAGAAAGAAAACATAAAATTCAAAACAATAATAAGGGTAAGAAAATAGTTTTCAAAATAAATTATGTGTCCATGGAACCACTGGTAAACTGAGGGTTAAGTTGCAATCAAATTTTGTAAATTTTTAATATCATCTTTGTCAATTAAAGATTATTTCGTATTAACATCCCGGAAAGTTCGAGTTGTTTACATCACTGCGTCTTGTAAAAGTATGCAGTATTGCATATCTAATGTGCACACCAGACACATTTATCTTTAAGATGGCTCTTAATAACTAAATGGAATTGTACTGTCATATCGTAATTTACTCGTTTAAAAACGTACCAATGCGAACAAGCGTGTACTGTAATGATATAGTCAATATAGAATAAATAAACATTCATTCAGTGTATCGCTATCAAGATTACGGACATGACGTTGGATGATTTGATATTTGGTGGTCTTGGAACAATACCAAAACATTAGATTGTAGATTAAGAAGAGAAAGAATTAAGATTATCCACAATGCAATAGTGCTGATATCTGTTTGGATATTGAGAAAAGCCCTGGGATTTGTGTCGAATTGCTCTTACTCAGGCTTCAGAGATAACATACAAACATCTGGTGTGTGCATGAATATTTGACTTGCATTCGACAACGTTTGAGCCATAAACCAACTGGATAGCAAATGCAAAGAGGCAAATCAGATATATTGGTTGAGTATTAGATATATGGATTCAGTTAGATCGTGGGATTGTCTTTTTAAGTGGATCACCCAAAAAAACAAAAAAAACTATCATGACATCACTCAAAATCTGTAGAGAAATTGCAATATTAGGCAATGTATATTGGCTACTATCATTAAAAAATATACATGATTTCATAAAAAAATATGATCGTACGAAAACAGGCGTTTAATAGCATTTTCTATTATTCAGGTTCGTGCTGCAAACATCAGATAAATTTGTCTATATCCCTGAGATGAGGTATTATGATTACTTGTGTTATAGACATTATTCGGACTGTTATCTTAATCTTCATTGCCGTATTCACAACGTTTCGGCCGTTGTACTCTCGGCCTTCTTGAGGTGATAGGAATTTCGAACCGAAACCTTTAATTCGTCCACCGGGGTAGACTGTTCTAGTTCTCGGTACCATGCGTCTTCCGGATGTCTCAGATTCGGACAGAGATTTTGACATATACATTATCGTCAGACATAAATTTACAAAGTCTAACTTACTGAGTTACGATCCGGGAGTTGTCGAAGCCAGTAAAGTGTAAACGTTTTCCTGTCAAATATCTCAATATCAGAGACAGAACGTGTGTAAATATAGAAGTGAACATTGAAGTGTTGACTTCAATGTTCACTTTTACACACACACACACACACACACACACACACATATATATATATATATATATATAGGAACATTTTCGCCCTATATCCGTGTTTAAATAGACGCCCCGTTCTTTTGTGTAACAGTGTGCATTTCATGTACCAGCCTGTTCGCAACTTGATCCAACTTAATAAAGATAATCCGGGATGTTTCGAATCGACATCCTACCTTTATATGACCACACCGTCTAAAACAGCATGTTCTCGACATCTCCACAACAGGAATCGACACATGCCAGCAAGATTCTATTTTCAATTTTAAGGAATGCACACCCCGTCGTTCAGGTTTTGAACCGCTCCGCCACAACACGCCGAATAAGGCAGTGGTTTTAAAGTTATAATTCATTTAGATACACTCTAATGAAAATGTAGAAATATTTTTCGTTTAATATTTTCTGCCATGTAAAAAATATGATAATGAATTAAACACATATGTCATTAACTAATGTCAATATTAAATTAAAGTAAACGTCTAAGGTAAATATATATGACAGTATTATAGGTATATATACAGAGGAGGTATCAAAAATACTTTTACAAACTTGTGGGGAGGGCGTGTTCCTCATACCAAAACAAGGACAAACGTTCGTATAATCATATGTCCACTAATCCTTCATTTTTGAATTATTAACTGTAATGGCAGTTTACCGTAGATGGCGCTGTGTCCTCATTTAGACTAGATTACATTTGTCATTCGTGTACATTTCTGGTTAGCCTGTCTTCAAGGTTTAACGGGTTTAGTAGGAGAAATGTTCCGATTAACAATGGCAGGATGTTCAAACTTTTTAAATATATTTTGATTTGTGTCTTGGATTGTATATTTAACATCGTCTACCGTAAATATTAAAAATAATAATTCCAAAACGAAGGATTTGCGGACATACGTTTACACGGACATTTGTCATTGTTTTGGTGAGTGAAACCGACTCCAATGTTTGTAAAAGTATTTTGATACTCCGCGAGCTGGAACCGAAAAAAGGGAGTACATTATAATTGGAGTTGTAACTCAAATAAATGCAGCTCTATGTAAGAAATTGCACCTTAACATTCACCCGAATCTAGAAACAAAATAAAAGTGTACTGAACTGTTACGTAATATCAGTCCTCCTATATGAAATTGTTATGAATAAACAGTGGAGAAGAGTGATTCATTTTACCTTTGCATATTTGCTGTTTAGTCAATATAA
This sequence comes from Acanthosepion pharaonis, assembly GCA_903632075.3. NCBI lineage: Eukaryota > Metazoa > Mollusca > Cephalopoda > Sepiida > Sepiidae > Acanthosepion > Acanthosepion pharaonis. The sequence continues at coordinate 1,762,521 of CAHIKZ030000243.1, read as the reverse complement.
TGAACCCGAAATGAATTGGAATTCGATTATCCGATTATCAATACTAAGCTTTTAACTGTTACACCATTCGAAAATCAATAGTGTTTCAACATGATCTGGCCGTAAACCGAGACTAAATTCTAACTTAAGTTTGTATTCATTAGAATATAATTTACAAAAGGTATGAAATCTGCTTTCCCTCTTGCTGTGTTTTGTTGCTCGACATTTCTAGAAAATAACTCGCCAATATTATGTCAGTAGAAATTAATGCTTTATGACCCCCACGATCCAGTAAGTTGAAGCAAAATTGTTGTGTTTATCAGTGAGTATAGTCATGTGGCTGGCGCACAGCCTCCTGCCATTCTCTTTGCTCAATTTCTGATTTTGAAGTAATTTGAGAAAAAAAAAAGCGTAGTGCGATTAAAATCTTAAAGAAAATGTCACCATATGGATGAAGTCTGCAATTTTTTTATTCTGGCAAACCATGTTTTAGACAGACGTGCTTAATCATTCGACCACGGAGGTACAAACAGCAAATCGAGGCTTAATTATTCAGTATAGTTTAATAATAACTTAGACGGTAGTTGCGTATATTAACCATAGTATATAATTCAGGTGTGACATGATAAATAATGACACAAAATATTACTTTCCAAATCGTTATCGTTTTTTGAGGAAACGATTTTAAAGATTAAGCTTATAATTTACTGAAGCTTTACACATTTTATATGGATAAGATGCATGGTACAAGCAAATTATCTCTAAATATGTGTGCCGTTAAATAAGTCCTTAATTTGCTTCAGTGGGAAAATATACTGAATAATTTAGCTGTTTTGATTAATATATTATAAAGTGTAATAGTTTTAGCGTGATTGTCAATAAACAATGTAAATTTGAAACGTTTTGTCAGATATTAGGTGCCCAGCCGTTGTATGGTGTTATATCCACTTTTATTTTATTTTTTCATTAATTATCATCTAACAAATAATCTAACAAATAACGGAGTAGCCATTTTTGTAATCTTTTACAAATTTTTACACAGTTTTTACTTCGAATATAGTAAAAACAATTGCATGTTTTTCTTATTGTGGTTCATAATTAGAATTCTGAATTGAATATATTTTCCATTCAATGTATCTCATGCAAAAGATGTCAACTTTATTGTGATTTATTTTGGAAATTCTAAAGTTTTTGAGTCAGTTTGTAAGTAAATTAGGTATTTCTGTAACAACTTTCAAAACTAAATACACAAAGATTGGTGCAATCTATAAAACTATATTTACGTGACAGTAGTTTGCACATCAAACTACTGAATTCACGTAAAGTGCAACGTTGCTTTCCAAAAACAAGTGAAAAATCAACCTGAACAATTTTCGCGTACTGCTTATACAAACCATTTTAAAAAAATATTTAACATAGAACATCGCTGGGATATACAAAATGTTGAGGAATCAGCGCATTTGCTAGGTCACAAATATCTTTTATTTCGACCAAGTATAGTCATGAATCAGTAATGCGGAGGGGTAGAGAAAAAACAACAGTATCACCAATTTGTAATGTGAAATCTCGTAAAAAAACGGCTAAGGGATATTGGGATTATAAGCCCCAAAGATTCACTCACTGATGTTCCCTAGGACGCATGGGCCAGTGGATAAAAGTGTTGGTTGAGTGATCCAAAATGTGACTTGATTTGATTCCAAAGAGTTCACGACCTTGCAACGAAACTAAAACTAGAGGACACGAACTTAGAAGATGAGTCTGTAAAAGGGTATTAACTGAAACTGAAATAACCACAACAAGCATGGAACGTGGAAGTAAAAACAAAAACATTCCTCCATCCCCGAACTAAATAAACATTCGGTCGAAATTGCAACTCATATGACCTGAAGAATCCCGGAGCGTAAAACGTTTGAAATGTCCTGAATATGGCAATTCAGATGAGGAATTTGATTAAAAATACCGACTTTCTTCTTACTTTTTTATTTGTTATTTTTCTTGAGGCTTTTGCTATTTTTTATTGTCCTTTTCAAATTTTAAAAAATATTTTATTAGATTTAAGTAATTACGAGAGTTTCAGTCATTTTCATCAATAATTGGGGTGTATGTGAAGCACAAATCATTTGTCTCCATCCTAGAGTCCTTTGGAAAGCTGAAAGTTTAAAATAGTGTATGATGGCGTCTTGTGCAACGGTTATTAGGAGCGAGGCCACAACAAAAATGAACGCAATTTTTTAATTGCATAATACTCTGTGTGTTTATAGTGTCACCACATCTAAAAAGGTTGTCATCCAAGTCATGAGAATCCATCCTAGCCGAATATATATGATAATACCATCTATGTCTTTGAGTCTTTCCTTCACTTGGATGTTGTATATTATTTTGGTATAATCAACTAATATGTCTTATGTTGATTCTTGTATTTTTGACGTTATATATACATTACATTTGGATAACTTGGTGTGGTGTAATGGTTATGACTGAATAGTGAGTTCGATCTTTCCTGGGTGTCCCATAGTTACGGCCTTGTGCCACATCTAATTACTCTTAGAAAATCGATATATACATTACGTTTAAGTGAAACACGTGCCCAGTAGATTTATAATTGTTCCGGACAATGTCCTTACAGGAGAAGAGAGGTTTTATTTTTATTTAATTTTTTTTTTGCTGTTGCTGTTGTTTTTAACGGCATATACACCCTTTGTTGGCTATTTATTTAAATCCAAACTCGTTTCCAGAACTCTCCATTCCAAACCCTCTATACATTACAATTAACCCCCACCCCGGACTTTCTGATGAAGAGGAACCTTGAGACATTAGAGAGGTGGTTCTACAAAAACATGCTGAGATTAACTTGGCGTATGCAAGCAATGAGAAATTTTCAATGAAAATGGTAGGAAATCGAACACTATAATCAGGAAAGAGGGAATTCGACATTCATATGGCATATTGAAAGCAAGAATGGCAAAGGGAAGCAATGAATAAATTATCTAACACGCATGAGTAAATTGGTGACAGTACGGTTAAAACCTTGCTGAAGAGTTACATAGAAGTTAAACATAAAAGAAGATGCATATTTCTGGAGAATAGCGCTTGTAATTAAACAAAATGTAAATACAATGAACATTTAAAATATATCCCATATCGAATAAAACAGAACCGTTCAGTATAGTAATGGCGTTTATAAATTATCCGTTTCCATTCAGGAAACATTAGGCATACATCACCCGAACTGGTAGTATTACTGTCGGTTAAAATGTATAAATATTTGCCTAAAAAGCGTTTTTTAAATCATATTACCGAATACAAGACTGTAACGATACTAAGACCCAACGGATTAATGAATATGAAAGAATATGAAAAATGGAAACATTAATAAGTAACATAAAAAGAAGATAGTAGACAACGTTTGAAATTGCGTTTAAATTTTTCGAGATCAAATTTGGTTTGAATGCATGAAGCCGGAAGAAATTGTCACAAGCGAGAAGTTTAAATAAATAAATTTTAGCGTGGAATTTACGGCTACGTCTAACCAGTTCAGTTTAGAACTGATGAGATCGTGTCTCCAATCTAATACTGCGCTTAAATTCAAAAAGGCTAGGTACTATAGCTAGGAGTTCATCCAAGCAATTAGCATAAACTTATTGATATAAAGGCAGAGGGAAGCACTGGAAATATGAGTGAGGCCGATATGCCAGATCAGAATTAATAATATTACTGATTCTTCTTTGGATTTTATCAAGATTCTCACAAATATATATCAGGAGCACCGGGCCATATTTGACTGCAATATTCAAAGCGTAGACTGATGATAGAATTATGAATATGTAAGATAGTTTCTGGAAAGAAAAAAAAATACGACACAACGAAATAACTTTCCTAGCAGCAGAACTTGCAATGGATTCAATATAATCTTTCCACTTGCTGTTAACCGAGAATGTTACCCCCCAAAAAGGCTCCATAAGTCGCATGGAGGTTAGGATTAGCAAAGGTGATGGGAGATAGAATGGGGTTATTCAGGCGATTTTTTTCCAAAGAATAGTGTTCTCTAGTCCAATATCTGTTATCGCCTTTCTCTAGCGTTGGTTGGAGGTAATATTAAAAACTTAAATGTGGAATGTTAATATTTGGATAATGTCATTATTTTCTGTTTGTTTTATTTGTCGCTGCTTACAGCTATTAAGTTATGCACTTCTTTACTCTGTGTCTCTTTATGATTTGATTGTCATATCATTCTAATATTATTCTAAATTTAACTAAAGTGAATATCGACACAGTTACTGGCGCCAAGTTCCGATGGAATAAATTGGCATTCGTTTCGCACTAATTATGTTAGAAAAGGTAAGAAACTATGGTTTAAATAGATAGGTAAACTAGGCTCTCTGGACATGCATGGCAATGACTCTATGAAAAGAACTACTGTAATTTTAAACATTGGAGAATAACAAGAGAAAAGTAATCTGTTTGGAGCCATCTTCTCCTACGTCCTGAATTCAGCTGGCATTGAAAAAGAAGAAACGGTTCCGAATATTGGCCTCTGTCTCCATTCGAACAATATTATGCGAAAGAAATTTGAAAGACGCAACCAACACAGCCAGCATAAAAATACGAAAAAAATGTAAAGTACACGCTCTAATAAGTCTGTGTGTGTGTAGCCCTAAAAATTCTCTACACAGAAAGCTTCAATCATTTTTGTCATTAATTATGTTTGCTCCTCTATATAATGTATCTAATGAAAGTAATATATGCTTGCTTAGCAAAATCGGTTTTATATCTTTGACCAAAACTTTGGAAATTCTACGCATCCAATCATAATTATTTTTTGTTACGTACTCGTTTCAACTGTAAGACTTTTTTGTGTATGTCATTAAATACGTCAATTCATGCATAGCACGCGTACCGTCTAATATTTACCTAGTGGCCTCAATGAGTGGTGATTAGACGGTGAAGAAAACGGAAAAATAAAGGGTTCCATATTGGACCCTAGGATCTCCTATAATTTCCAGTCAAAATTCGGTTAACAAAGATGAAAAAAAAACTTGTCTTAGGTTGAATAACCATAAGGTGTGTAGAAAAGATTTCAGATTTTAATGGCAATCGTAATGGTGGGATAAGACGTTCAATATAAGGAAATTCTCAGCATTCATTGGCGGATTGCCTTTAACTTTGACAGAAATGAATAAAATCTTTCTCTTAAAATATTTTTTCGGGAAAATAGTTTTTTGGGGTACACTGTCACCCCTCTGTTCAGTATTAATGGCAGCTCTCATTTTTGGTTAAAATAATGAGATTCATGTGCCATGCGTGATACACGCTTAGGCGATCATATATTTTCGATACATTACTGAAGCCGACTTTTCCCAGCAGTAGGTTGTCATTTCTTTCTGCGGTAGACCAGTTACCATCCAAGTCTATAGAACCCGGTCTGTCCTGCCATTTACCTATAGCTTGGAGGAGAAGAAGAATATTAACACGTAAGTGAATGTAATAGATTTGACTCGAATTCAAAATCGGATCTCCAATTCCTCAATCCAAACCGATTTCATTACTCTACCGTGCACTTCTAGTAATGTGGAAAGTCTAAATCTTGATTTTTTTCATTATTTTCTTTTTGGTTTATACGTGCAACCCATTTTAATTTTATAGCCTTTGGAAGTGTTTAAGTGATGCGGTTTCTCTTATTTGTTACTGTAGCGCCAGTCTACAAGTTCCGATGAAGGGTAGATGTTTTTAAGACCCACTGCGTCCATTCGCTTGAATCAATTTTTAATCATTGGACAAATTTGCTCGAAGATTTCAATGTAGACTTCCTTGTGGAATGATGACTTATTTTCCAAACTACAACCTGTTCTCTCGCTATTCTATCGCTATTAATGTAAAGAATTCAAACGAACTACATTTGTTGGTTTGTTCATTTCTAACCTTCACGACTAGAACCCGCCATGTAACGAACTATTCTTATTTCCTTCGTATTCCATTAGTGAAATCAAAGGTCCACTCGAACAGCTTCTTTCCACGAACACCTGCTTTGTGGAGACTCTAAAGATGATCATTAAAATCTTAAATAGTTTATATCTAGGGCTAACCATTATCCCCACAAAATATAAACTCTACCCCTTTCTTCTTACTTTGCAGCACTCTACCTTAAATGGCTCTTGGGCCTTGTACAAGGTGAATATTATTGTAAATAATGTAAAACTACTGAATATTTCAGTGCACACCAGAGAATGCTGTTGATTTCTATAAATTTGTGAATATTCTTTATAATTGCAACTACTGTAGCAAAATATAATTTCTTATGAGTGTCTTTGATCTTGCTTGCTAAATATTTCAGTTACTCAACTTTTTTAACTATTCGTAACAATAGAGAAGCATTTTAATTCCCGTAGAGCGAAGCCAAAATGCAAAACTTTAAATCATCTGAGCAGATGCAATTATAATGCCAGTTATTCTGTATTTTTTTATACTGCTTCGCCGTGTCTTCTGTTATATATTTTTACAACGCCGGAATACTGTGTTGGCAAGATCATTTATTTAAATAAGACATGAATTTACCCGGAAAACGTTAGAATGTCTCTGCAGGAATGATACATTTGTATAAAAAATATTTCACTGTATTTATTTGGGGAAACTAAAATCTTATGCTACTTAAAAGGTTTAGTCATTTCGTAACAATTTATTTTCAACTCACGGAGCTTTAAATAATTGAGACAGGATTTGTCTGACTACCATTTACTTTTCTCATTTCACTCGAAGCAAGGTAATAAAAATATTAAGACGCTAAGACGCAAGATGTTACTAAGAGTTAAACAAATGGAGAAGACAATAACATAACACGATGCAAGGAGACAGAAAATAACGATAGACTTTGAATTTAATTTTTTTTAAGATCGTAATTGAGAGAAAACCAAGAAGCCGGAAGAGATTTCCACAAGCTAGAAGTACGAGAGAAGAAACTATTAGCAAAGAACTTACGGTTATTTATATAGAAATTTCAATGAAGAAATTATACGATTTAGCGGCAAATCTATTATTCTGTTAAAGTTGTGATTTCGACACACCAAAGAGGAACGTTCGTCAGAATAATTAAACTGAAAATAGTTATAGACAGGGGAGCTAGTTTAGGGCGGTTCCGAAGTGACTGAAGTTTATCGGGACCGCTAAAGTCGGAAATTCGTCTTTGCCTTTTTTCCTGGAATCTCTAGATATATAGCAATAGCTCCAGACCAAATGTCGCAGCAATATTCATTGCATAGATGAAAGATAGACTTATAAATGAGCACGATACATTCTGTCGAGAAGAATCTCTAAGGCGATATAGTGAACCAACTTCAATATATTATTTCTGATCTCATTTCAGTGAAAACAATGAAGGCATAAAAGTCGTAATGAGTTGTTTTCCTGGAGGTCAGCATCAGCCATGCTGACCGAGAGAAAACAGATTTTCTAACATGGTCAATATTTTGTGTTTTTGAAGGCGTTAAGATTATTCTCAGTTTAAATTATTTTTGTGCGTGATTGCGACGTCCGTGTGTTTCCACCATGCATGCTTATTACAACAAGGTTTCATTACAACACGATTAAGACGTGGAAGAGTAGATATTTGCATATGGTTATATCCTGTAAAAATGTCATATAATTAGAAGAATTCAAACCAATTTACTATACATCAAAACACGTTGGAAACCGTTTTAAAATGTAGACACTCAAATATCCCGGTTAATGCAAATAGTGTCTCTTTGGTGTGCCGTAATTGTTACCAAAGCTCGTCTGGTAACACTTGTTGTGAACAAGTTAATCCTGTTTGGACTCCTGTGAAGGTGATAGCAGAAAATAGACTAATGTAGGCAAATTACAAGAAACCCTATATTCGTTTCATTGCAAAAAAATCGTTGATTCCTTGTATCTCTCAGAAAACTCCTTGCTTTATCTTTTTATAAGTCAGATTAGACGAAGAAAAGGATATTGCTACCATATCTGCGATAGTCCTGCTTAATCCACACTGTCCAACGTTGACAGATTCAAATGCACTAACGCGGTCTTGTGGTTGATGAATTACTCTCCATCCTGCCACTGTTATCTCACATTACGTTACTAGCGTCTCCCTTTTCTATCGCTATTATCATGTCGGACGTTCGGACGTGTTACATTCCTTAATGACTACGGAATAATGATACAAATCGTCACTGGAGTTCATATATACGGCCATGTACCAAACTAAAGTAGACTTACTAAATAAAATATTAGTAAGAATAAAGTCTTACTGGAATGTTATCAGCGAGTCCCGGAAATCGCTTTTGCCGAACATTTTTCGACAGTCCGTGTATATTTTTTTTCAATTTACTTACAACCTAAAACGCATAACCATACACACATTTATAAGCTAAAAATATCCTACCAAAATCCTCAGTATTTTTTAATATACTGATAGTTCACCCAATGGAAAGTTCAAGGCCCTCTCAAGCTATAGGTTTACAGAGTGAGCTTGTTGCAAAGGGAGAATGATATAATTAAGAAATGCATATTAAGAGGAAGTGTAGGAGAGATATCGGTTAATCCTGGGCTGAAATTATGATAGTAATTGTAAGGGAAGCATTATCTCGGGAGTCTCTTCCACAAAGCAACAGTTCTGGGAAAGATTCTGTATAAGTGGAAATTGCTTCCTATCAAATAAACATGAAGATAATGGGGATGGTTTGCCACCGTGAACATTGCATGGCGGATCCTATATGCGATGATCCAAACAAAAAGAATTTAACTCGTCCGAACATCCACCATAGTAATCGCGATAGAATAGTGATAGTCTAATAACGTTTCGTCTGTAGGATGAAAGTGGCAAGGTCGAGAAAAATTAATCACACTCAAGGCTGCGTAAGCTGAACAGTGAGGATTCAAGGCATCAGCCCAGCAATGTTTGTCATGATCTGGCTTTTGTAAATATAGATAATGACAGCGTGAGTTATGTATTTTTGGCGCGATACAAAGAGCTGTCCATGCTTTTGCGATGGCACAATAATATCATTGCTTATGAATTGCCTGCACTAACGAGTTGTATGCTATCACATTCGCAGTAGTAATTACAGGTGTAACTAACTCACAAGAGATTTTACTCAGAATCCTTAATGTCAAAAGAGCCTAATAGATATAATTATCAACTAGAATACAAGATACGCATATTTTTGGATGCCTCTTAGTGTGGAGAGATAAGCAGAAGGATGAAAATGGTTTTTGATTTGTGTTGTTGTCATAGTGGTCTATTAGAATTTGACACGCGTATATATCAGTATAACATAACTGCATAAAAATCATATATTTTCTGACTTTTGATATCCACAACGGACGGGTTTATTCAAATTATGTTTATTTCTTACTAATATGCAACGCCTTTTTATATTTAAATCTACAGCCGAATAAATAGTTAAATTTTGGTGAGCATTTTTCAATAAATGTAAATTTTTAAAAAATCGTGCTTTTTCAAAAGCCGTGGCACTATATTAATGTTTTGGTCATTGTAAGATATGAAACCGTTGCTTTAATTCTCGGGTCAAATATATTCATCTAAAACCATATGAATTCATTATGTTTTCGTATCTTGTTTTGGTGGTTTGTATGTTTCCTCTTGATTTAGCAAGTATTTAACATCACCAATCGTTAGAAAATATACTGATACTGTTATGAAGTTTGAATGTTTTCATATATTACCAGTCCCACGTTAATCTCGCCTATTATATTCTGCCCCTCCGCTTACTGCTTGAACACATTTATAATGTCTATGCCTCAGCTATGCTAATTACCATATAACTACAGACAATTACGTTCTCAGATTTTAATAGGAGAACTATTTGATTTAGTTCCAGACACCAGAAGACTACTGTAAATTAAGACAATATTAAAATCTTTGATAATTTCAAAAAGATATTCATTCAATGGAAAATACTATTAAACAGCCATATTTAATCTTGAAATAACGCAGCTTCCCTGTGTCTTTTTTAAAAAAATAATTCCATGGCAATTCTTCTGATGATCTTTCTTTTATATTACCTAGATTTTAGGAATTTAATCTCAGTAATAGATTGGCGGTTAACTTTCATTAATTTACACTTGAAATGGCTAGATGTAACCGTAAGTTCTATGCTAACAGTTTTTTTCTATTCCACTTCTGGCTGGTGGAACTCTCTTGTTTCCCAGTAAACTTTGATCTTCAAAAATGTTCATTATTTTCTGTTATCCTAATTCTTGTTCTTTTATTTTCTTCTCTCATTAATAATATTTTTTGCATATTTTCTAACACAGGGTCACCTCTTGCATTTTAGTTATTATATTGCCTTATTTGGGGTGAAAATATTAAAAGAATTGTTTGAAGGAACGAGTGTTCAAATATTAATCTAGTTTGTTATAATTGGAATTATGAAAATAGGCGTTTCCATACAAGAAATTTTCGATATTCACTGACTGAACAAGAATTAGTGTTTCTGTCGGATTACATTTACATATATTTTCTATTAAAATTGTTTTCATTTTTTAGAAAATTAAACTTCTCAAATCAGCTAACATTTATTGCTCTTTCTCGTACTGATGGACGTTTCCTTTGAAAGTAGTTTGGAAAACCAACATCTTGCAGACATCTTGCAGACATCTTGCAGACATTTTTAATTTCCCTTGCATAAACTATCCATTTTTGAAAAAGTTGATCATTAAACGTGATGATGGTTTGTTTATTTGGTAACATTCATTGTGCTTTTTAACTCTAGTCTATAGGGACTGCTCAAGGAATGTCTTCTTAAAAATCATGGAATTCATTCACTTGGCGCTATTTTAATCATCGATGTGAGAATAGTTTTATATTTCTGATAGTTTAGACGTTTCTGAACGAGTTGGATGCCATGCATGATTGCAATATTTTTTCAGTTTTTTTAAAAATTAAAAAAAAAAAAAAAATGGAACACTATGTAAAACCAGAGCCCCTGAAGACTAAATAATTTACCAAGAAACATCGATGTTGGGAAAAAATTGATATATAAAACTAATATTTGCATATAATATTATTAGCGCTCTATTTTTAATATTATTTTAATATTTTTAATATTGAGCACTATGTATAAAAGTATGTTATTTCTTAAAACTTATATATATATATATATATATATATATATATATATATATATGTGTGTGTGTGTGTGGGTGTGTGTGTGTGAGTGTGCGTGCGTGCGTTTACTCCAAGAGCGCGGTTCACTTCGCATTCTTTGTCTAACGTTTTAAGCTGTACATGAAGTGGAAATATATTGGATCAATTGCTACGCTTGCTGCTATGAAAGTTGTTTCACTGTGTCGTACGAGACATTTTTTATCGCCAAAATCTATTACACATTTATAAGTCTAATATTCGTCCTTGCATCGAATAGTTCTGTCACATCTGGTCTGGTTATTTTGCTATGTATTCAGAGATACTTGTTAAAATCTAACGAAGATTCTGCAGTATTATTTGATCGGACCTGGTATCTCGGCTTCAGTCACTCTATCCCTGTAACGAAACTTCTGTGTATCTTTCTTGTAAATATATTCATGATAATTGTACTGATGAGCTCTCCTATTTGGTATCTAGATTCATGAATTTAAGAGGAGTACTAAATTGGCCCCAAAGACTCATTATTTTACAGTTGATGTGGCTGGATGTAATCATAATTTCTATGCTCACGGTTACTTCTTTCCCTTCTTCCATTGTGGATATCACCTCCGGCTTCTTGTTTTCCTTTTTGATCTTTAAAAATGTAAATACAATCTCAGTCGTTATATTCAGTCTTCTTAATTCCCCGTTTATTTTTCTCATATTCTCTCACACTCATTAACCCCATGCATCTTAGTGGCTTTATTACCTTGCTTGTGGTGAAATAATTAATAACTAAAGTTTTTATCTAGTCAAAAATGTTCTCGCTTTATTAAATGGATTTAATCTGAATAATCACAGTATTTGTTATCATGGGGGGCATTTTTTTGTATGGATTCTGTTTGTGTTTTTGCAATCTAGGTTCGTTTGCATCATTGCGTGATAATCTTATATTGTCTCAGGTCTTTTATGATGTATTAGGATGAACTATTAACCCCACCGCCTAAAATTAAATTTACTCATAATTTGTTTAAAAAAGAAAAAAAAAATATTTCCATCACGAACAGGTTAAAAATTATTTTGAGAATATTCGTTTTTTTCTCAAGGTTAAACGAATTCGCTTTTTAAAAATAAACCATTGAAATAGTATGTAAATACGCGCACTAAACAATTTAAATAAAAATGTTTATTTTCAAAAGAACAAAAATACTATAATTAATCGTCTCAATAAGCTGCTAATAATATTTTTATTAATTTAGAAATTGGAGATATTAATTAAAACAGAAACAGTGTATTAAAAATAATGATTCCTGCAGCAATTTTATGAAAATATTTGACAGTCTATTTTCAGAGTCAAGAATTTTAAAAGTAATAATTGATTGGTCAATTAAATCGAAATATAATAGTAATAAAATGATAGGCAAGAATTAAAGGAAATAAGATTTGATTTACATCATTTTATTCATTTCTTTATAGTAGCGAGACAGTAGTAGTCATAGAATAAGGATAATGTTGGTCATCTCCATGCTGAAAGAAAAAGAAACTATATCAATATTGATCAAAAAATGTGAACAGAAAGTCTAAAAGTGATATATTATTGACGTTATAGTTGCATTACTATTAATGAATGAGTTAAATTTGATGTTTTGGAGACATAATCAAAAATTTCTGCAAAAGAGGTGAAGAAAATTGTATACCTTCTATATATCAAATCATTGCAAAATCTTATGACCGATTTTTATTGTTAAAACAAAATGGCCGCATACTGTTAGCATATAACTTATGACTGCATCTAGCCAATTCAATTGTAATTTAATGAGATCTTGCTGTCAATGTGGTACTGTGGTTAAATTCCTAAAGTCTAGATGCCATAGAGGAAGGTTCATCAGAACAATTAACATGGAAACATTTATTAAAAAGGCACAGATAAACTACGTTACAGCAATGGGAAAGGAACTTTAATCCAAGATGCCAAGTCAAGACAAAAAACATTGAATATTTTTCTAAGAATCTCTAAATTTATAACAGACCAGCAATATTCAAAACAACGAATGGTAGAATCATATATATTTAAGATAGATTCTTGCGAGAAATATTGTCTAGTACAACTTACCTAGCAGCAATTGATTTGATATATTTCTACTTCCTGTCACCGAAAACAAATACAGTTGCCATAAAAATGTGATAATTTGGACGAAGACAGTACGCAATTAACGAAGTTTTGTGATAATTTAACGCTAAATGGCTCTGTATTTGCAGTCTTACAAGCTAACATTGTACGAACCATGTAGGGAGTCTAAAAATGCGTTAATGCAAGGCAATATTTGCGCAACCTCTATGCAATGTTGCAGGAGATTTGTAACAACGCCAATTGGTGTAAGAAAATAGTTGATTGCAATGTTACAGAAACATCAAAAAATATGCCCTATATCCTCCAATCAAAATGCAAAGAGTTTGAACCGTTTACAAGTACGTTCAGTATTCGCTTCAATCTGGATGATTTTTGCCAAGACTCACAGGATTTACTCCCTCAAAGCCTTTTATTCGCCATTGATCTTGGGAAGCGGTGGTATGCAGCTAATAGATTAAATATTTCTGAAGTGGTTTCACGCCATTAATGTTATCCATATGCAAGTCTCGATCTGACAAAGCTATTTAAGTAAATGGCTTGAGTTTTCCGGGTTCGTGACCCCTTATGTATATCACGTGCTGTAAGCTTGGATGTGCAAGCGGTGTAATGGATATAATTCCAGAGAGAGAAATCGAAGAGTCGTGTTTCAATCCCAGCTCTATTCGCTAACACACAAACACCCTTAGGAAAGGAACGAATTCATTTCTTCTCTCTTTTCTCCTAAGCTATGGATTAATTAGTAGGATTGTATGGGTTAATCATTAGGACTTGTATTTAGAAAATATTATCAAAAGAAATCTAACAGTTTTATTTCTTGGTTTTAAATAACCTGCAAAATTTGGTACCCCACAAAAAGATAAAGAAATTAGTCAATCTATCAATTAAGATCTTTAGTATGGCAGAATCTTCCACATGCTCAATTCACAACAGATCTACTTCCGACACATTTTCAGTTGTTTCGTTCACTAAAATTTCTGACGGAATATTAAGAAACAAGGAAGAATTTAAAAGTAATCTTACAAAGAGTACTTTCTAAATTTCTGTACATCATTTACAATATTCGGACTATTGTTCTCATCTTTGTTGCCATTATTATCACAACGTTTTGGCCATTGTATGCTCCGGCCTTCTTCAGGAGGTTGGAATGTTGAACTGAAACCTTTATTTCGCTCGCTGGGGTAGACTGTTCTAGTTCCACGTGCCACGTCTAATAGTTGACAGTTATCTTCTGTTAATTCACCTCTCAAAATTCTCCACTGCCTTACCCAGTTATTGAGCTTACAACCCTTTTGGTCTTATCCACTATACCATGTGTCCTTTTCAAGAAGATAAAAACTAATTTTTACGACGTGGAATTAAAAATGTTTCCTTCCATTGGACCGCAATTATTGCAAATGATTTTGATCATATTTTAGGTAAATGATATTTAAATAAATTATAAATTATATTCGTTTTATAAACTTTCTAGTAAAATGTAGTTACTTCGCAAAGAATCTAATATTTTGATCTTATGTCGTTTTGATTTTTATTCTTTCCAAAATAATGTGGCTATCAATTATAAAAATACAACGACGAAACGAGCGCCGCACTGAAACAAGATATATACAGACATCTTTCCTCTAAGTAGTTATATAAATGTACTATAACAGAAATGAAAAATAAAACATCACTATACAGTACCCACGTTCAAAAGCGAGAAAACAAAGACCGAAGGCTATTTTACATCCAGTTTCATATGGAAAATCCCAAGTCATAATCATATTTACATAGTATTGAATATGGTAAGATAATGAACAAAGAGGAAACGTTTATAAATTTAAAATGATCAGATTTCTTTAAGATTCATAAGAATTTTTTGAGGAATGAGTTATGCAAAATAAAGTTCTGGTATATTTTTCCATAACTTGTTTCACGCCCCCACCTAAATTCTGATGAAACTTAAATAAAAGCGAGACATGTTAAAATTATGAACGTTTCGTATTTGTTCCCTATTCTATCATTCTGTCTGATTGTAATCCATATTAGATTCCAATTCAAATTTTGGATATCACTGATTTTGTAGATAAGACATTTCTAGGCGACAAAGAATACGAAAGCTTTAATCAAATTATTGAAACATAGTCGTATTAAACTGACTCTTCTCTTTGCAGCTTAAAGTGCTTAATGCATTTAGCAGACATGCAACAACACTTGGTTTCCTCAGAAAATATTAGAACATTCGACATAATAAGAAGATTCAAAAAACTAAAATAATGGTGAGGAAGGCCAATTTAACTGAAAGATATTTCAGATATAAGTTTGACGAAAGATATGTAGGTTTCTTTTTGTTGTTGTTAAAAGAATCTAATTTCTAGCTTCTGGTAAATTGAGAAAAGTAGAAAGATCTATATCATTAATTTGATGAGTGAAATGTTTAACCGTTAGAATAACAAAAGAAACGGGAAAAGTAAATAAAAGTGGCGGGAAGAAAAAATTTATGGTAAATAAATGAAACAAAAACATTAAGAAAAAAGAAAGACCAGCTATAAGGAATGACGCAAGTAGATTAAACTGAAGGAAAAATGAGGAAATGATAAGAAAGAAGAAAGAGTCTATAAAACAGGGAGAGGGACAGCGAAAATTAGAGAGAGGGAGGGCAATGAAATAGATGTCAACCATAGCTTAATTTGACACAAGGCCACAATAAAAGCGCACGTAGTAAGAGGCTAATCCACAAGTAACGAGCAACCTGAATAAACCGCTAAATTTTACTCTAGGCTGAGGCGTGTTATTATTTACGCTTAATATTCCCATGATGCAATGGTTAGCGGCTTGTAATGAGAAAACGGAGAGAACAGTTCGAATTCCAGTCGAGTTCGTTACATTCACTTTCGCACAGATACATTTTGGAAAGCGATGTATTATTTAACCTCTAGGTGTTGGAGAGCCAGTGGATTCATATCTGGATTTTTAGCTATGGTTAGCAAACAGATAAGAAGAGAGAGATCTCTTAATTCAAATCCTGGAAAGGCAAATGTTTAAGCCGTATCAATGTTACACGAGTTTAGGTGCAGTATAAACCTTAGGTTCGATCCGTGTTTTTTTTTTTTTGTCTTTTATTTTTTATGAAATACGTATGGGCTTGAAAGACGGGCCTTTTCCGAAACTAGTAACCACTCTAGCGGCAGGCCACAATGGTTTACATCGCGTCTTTAAGTAGAAATATCACTGATGAGAAATTATAATTTTCACGAAGCTGTATGCATGTAGAACCAAGTAACTATCGAAGACACCTTCATGCACCGTATTCCTAGAGAATATAGACGTTCATGGATCTACATAACTTCCTATAGTTTGTATCTCTAAGTAACTTCTTTTATTATCCCACGCCGTCTATTCTCTTTTATTCACTTATACAAGATCATTAGTTACGTTATACGAAGTTTCCTTCGTCCAGGCTCATCAATATGACTTATGAGTGTTAAATCCTCCAAGCTTTCTTTCTACATTAAATTTCTCAGAAATTTTATATGTGACTAAGTAAGAGTTTCCTTTTCCTTCGTATTTTCCCTAAAAAATTCCAGGATTTTAAAACATCTCCTCGATGCTATTTTATCTGCAAGCTTCTGTAGAACTTGTTGGCACAATCATTCTCTTTATCTGTGAGGAAATCATTCAGAATTCTATACTATATAAAGGTTGGTCTGAAAGTCTTGTCACCGTACCTTCAAAATTTAGGATCTCGTGTCCGCCATCTGAAATAGAAAATTGTATTATGTAGGGGTGACAAGACTTTCTGCCCACAGGAACCAAATGTTTATTTTCTAGAAACAGGATATATGAATCAGCAAATATGATTAATGTTTAATAATAAACGAACAGACGACCTCGCTACCCGTTTGTCAACATCGAGGTACCCAAAAGTAGGAAAGAAATGTAATATAAATGATGGGATATAAGAAATAGATTAAAATTTACTGGTAAAAAAAAATATAAAAGAGACATGGGAATTAAAGAATAGATATACTTAAAATCAGACAGAAGCAGTTGAAAGATTTGGAATGTATAATGAATGGAAGCTTAGAAAATGTATCACTCACAGGAAATAGGAGGGGTAGAGACAAGGTGTGAGTAACCTAGTTAATAATTTGTAGTGACTGCAGAGTAGAGCAGGGACAATCAGAGGCGAACAGAAGTCCAACAGTGTTGAAAGGGATAATAGAATGGAAGTTGTGAAGAGCCATAGTCGTCCCGGTATTAAAGTGACACTGTACATAAAGAATAAAAAAAAAAGAATGAAAGAAACAAGGGAATCAGAAAAACAGACTAAAAATTCGGGAAGAAGAAGAACTTGAGGGAAATAAAAAAAAGTTAATCGTTGTTTGTTATTTGTAGCGGCATGTCAATATAGGTTATTAAATGCCGAAATTTAAATATTTTGAATATAATTTCATGCCCCCAACTGCATATATGTTGTACATAATTTTATACATTGAGTATAGTTTGTATATTAGCCACTATAGATGTTATATGTTTTAATATAAATCTGTTTCTTTGGTTTGATTGAATTTGTTTAGCGGCATGTCAACTCGTATGCGTTTTTTCATAGCAAAATCTAAATATGAATTTTCAAATTTTATAAATAATTCAAGAGAATGTCATTATTTCACGATTAAATTATAATTACTTAGCAGCATTTTTGTTTTACTAAATAATCTTACGTAATTGAACGAGGGTGAACATTTGTTTCATCTGAAAAGAAAACAGATTAACCATAGCAATTTAAAAAGAAAAGTTTGTCAATGTCCAGTGTGCGATGGGTAAATTGTCGCCATTTTATATTTGTAATATCGCATACGTGCTGCGCAGTATAGTAGGATCAGATGGGGCACGTCTGTGAAAAACAGGGCACCATAACTCAAATCACCCTGCCATACATTTGGTTGCGATTCGCATCGAAAGCTCCAATACGAATATTTCAGAGTGCTTGGGTGTCAATTGGAGGAGAGTGCAGAAAATCTGGAAAGAGTTAGGTGGATCTAATTGTAATTATGAAGATATTTGGAGTGATTACTAGTAATGGCGACATTATGCCTCCATTCCTCTTCCCATGGGGCCTCAGATTCGACACGGATACCAAAATCAACTTGAGGAGGTAGTGCTGCCCTGGTTCAATAAGGTGGCTGCTGGAAGAATCTATGTCTGGCAACAGGACTCTACACCATGCCACACAAGCAGCAGAACCCAGACATGGGTGTCAGACAATTTCTGCGAAGACATCACACATTATATCTGGCCAACACACTCCCCAGACTATACCCCTTCTTGATTATTATGTGGGAGCCGCAGTTGAGAGAGAGACCAACAAAACTCCTTGTAACACCAAAGATGAACTGAAGGAAAAAATTGCAGTAGCATTCACCAACTTAAACAAGGAGACCGCCCAGAAGAGATGAAGGAGATCCCAAGGTCTTCTGAAGACCGTGGCTGAAGCCAATGTCGATTTTATTGAAAAAATCTTAGAAGATGATCCTGAAATTATATATATATATATATATATATATATATATATATATAAGCAGAAAAGATTTCAAGATATGTTTGTCTAATTTCGGTAAATATATCTCTTAAAATGAGATGTCAGCGTTATTTTCATTTTTGTGTAATTTAGACGACAATTTATCCATCGCATTTTAAAATGTAATTGATTGACATTCTACTATAAAAATGTATTGTCAGTAATTTGAATATACAAAAATGTATTGATATTTTCACTATAAAAATGTACTGTTGTTTTTATTATTATAAAAATACATTTTTATACTTTACTCTCGATCAGAATCCTTGCTGCTGGAATTCAGTTTATTGTCATACCGCGGACTAACAATGAAAGACTTAAAAATAGATAATCATTACAGTCAATCGCCTGCGAGAACAGAAAGATTTCAACAGAATGTCTATATTTTATTTCATATGTTTTTATCATAGATTATATTCGTATCACCAAAGGAGACGCTAATTATAATAAATTCTATAAATTAAAACAAAATAATAAACAAATTTTTAAAAGATATAGAATTATGTAAAATTTTAAACAACAAACAATATTTTATAAAGAAAATAATGCTTACAATGATTTTTTAAATCTCATTTTCAAAAATCGTGTCATATATAAATCACTTTATTATTTTTTATTAAATAAACACAGTAAATCCCTATAGTGTGAATACATAAAAATATTGATGTTCTCCGTGTTTGGGTGTGCGCATGCGCGCGCGTACATACATTCAGGTGGACGATTGTTTCTTATTAGAATATAAATAAACTCATTATGAGAACTGTATATTTCATAAATACATTAACACAAAAATAAACTATTTCCTCCATACCCAATAAAAAAAAACTGATAGCTTAGAGATATAGACTACACACTGCTAACACACACACACACACACACACACACACACACACACAACGGGTGCAACAACATAATTGTCCACCCACAAAATGTTTAATATCTACAAAAACTAAGTTAATTTTCTTTTTCCCAGGTTTTTAGATAACACGTACCGCCATCTTCGCAGCATTTGTCGTAAGAATCACGGAAAAATGATTTGAGTTATTCAGCTAGAAAGAGAACAGGTCAAAATCGTTTTCTGTCAGCACCACTGTCTTCCCAACTGAGCAATGGTGAGAGGAAAATGATTATTGAGGCCTTCAGTAATTGAACCAACATTCATATTCTGGCTTCCATCTTCAAACTCCATTCAAGAACCATCCAGAGAACAGTGAATAAGTTTTAAAAGAGCGTACAGTAGAGAGGAAAACCGGACCAGGAGATCAGAACTTGAAGATGGATTATCATTTTAACTTAGAGCTAAAGAGATCAATTAGAAAAGATCCAACTCAATTCATAAGACGTTACACTTATGACAGTCCAAATAGCAGTGAAAAAAAGACTTAAAAATTAAATCGTACGTGAAATCTGTGAGGCAATTTATTACTCTAGGACAGAAAGTTAGAAGGTCAGACAAAGCGAAGATAATCTTGAATGATTTAGAAAATGACACTGAAATTATATATATATATATATATATATATATATATATATATATATATATATATATATATGTGTGTGTGTGTGTGTGTATAAACATATAAATAAATAAATAAATATATATATATATATATATATATATATATAAGCAGAAAAGATAGATAGTGATATGTGAGATGTTCATTCATTATTTTCGAACACATTTGGATTGAGGGATCTTTTTTTTATGTTTTATCAAACCTGTGTGAGTTATTTAAAGCCGGACCCTATTTTTAGAAAGTTGTATACAGTCACCCATCGATATAGTGACCGAGCTCGACGCCTCTTAGCTCCGATGATTAAACGAGAACAGGTGTTTCCAGCGCACATGTCGCGAATCTATCATACATGATATGAAAGACGTGCATAAATTAAATAAGGCTTTGAAAGACTTTTGCCACGTCTCACTTCTCAAAATCTAACCACTGCTTTTAAGTCATAATTTTTACTGGGATAGATTTCCTTCGCCATATAACCGCCATGAACAGACCCTCTAAGAAAACGTGGGCTACTTTTAGTTAAAACAACGTTTATTTGAATGCCGTTTCTCAGTAAAAAATACAACTTGTGGTCTGGTATATAATGTCATTATATTTATGTTTCAGCCAACTTCCAAATACTTTCTTTCAAAACTTTTCCTTTTAAAATCATTTAACCATCATGCAATCCAATAGCATTACATTAATAGCTATTCTTGAAACGTATTTCTTTGATTAGCTCTGAAAAGAGGTTAAATGATTTACAAGATCACTGATTATATAGCGATGAGTATATAAAATATTTAAAATATTTGAAAGCCACGTTGTCGATTGCCGTGCATATATATATATATATATATATATATATATATATATATATATATATATATAAACAATAATACAGTTTTATTTCATTGTATACTATATATATATATATATATATATATATATACATATATATATATATATATATATGAAAATTTATCAGATTTAATCTGTAGAAAAGACAATATTTATAAATATAAATGACAATAGGATAACTGTAGTTATTGCTGACGCGTTTCGTTCAATGTGGACTTTTTCAAAGCAACAAACGAAATGAATTTAATTAAAGAAAGTAACTAATAATAACAAAAAACAGAATGTTCTTTGCAACTGGAGGAGTGTAGAGAGAGGTATTTTCATATTGTTAACTGAAAATAACGTCAGTTATTATCACCTGTGGAGAATATTGTCATTATAGCTGTGTTGACGGATTCAACCATTTTCTTTTGATTTTACGATATTGTAGTGTACGTTTGTTTGGGAGAGTAGTAATTTTGTTAAGAAAGGTGAAATAGGGAAAAATCCTGGGCGTAGATTAATATTTGGGTAATACTCTATGGCGGCACTCTCTAGAATTTTCCTTCTGAGTGAGTTATTTTCTTTTTTTATGAGTGTAGGATCTTTAAGATCAAAATTATATTTGAATTTATTTCTATGCAATGCACTAGTCATACATTGAAATAAATTCAAACATAATTTTGATACAGATTATGATTATTATTTTATTTAATATAAAAAAGTAAATTTATTTTGTTTAATCTTAGTTTTTCTTCCATCAGTCACAATAATTATTACTTTATTTCCTCTGGTAGCCCATAAAATTTACGTGACTTATTTTCACTATCACGAGATTTTCACGTCTTTTTCTTGCTCATCTTGAGTTCAGAAACATGCGACGACATACACTTGAGAGTTTTTATCAGCCAAATGTAAGATTTATTTTGTTGCATGTGATTATATCAAAAATCAAGGATGTCATTGGCTGAAACGTCAATCAAAGCATATGGAGGACGCGAAGTACCATAATTCAAAATCTGGTAAGTCAAAAGTAAGCATGTAATAATCAAGAAATATATATATATCCTATGTTTTTTAATAAAGGAATACTGTTTAAATTGTGATCAGATCGTTATGGTTTGGGATGGACGTAGGCATACATTTGCCTAACCAGATTTTCATTTATGACACTTCGTGTCCTCCATATGTTTTGGCAGACGTTTCAACTACCTGATGAATATTCATGGACGTTCGCAAATTTAAAATGCCATCATTGCTCTTATATATAAACACGTGCGACAAAATAAACCCTGGATTGCCCTGATAAAATCTCTCAGAGGACGAAACTCGTCGACTAACTTCCGTTTTTCCTCTTGTCTTTTTATCCATTTTATTCCTTTTTAGATAGACTCTATCTCAAGATAGTTTACTTACACACACGCAGACACACAGTCACACACACGCACACGCACGCACACGCACACGCACGCACACACACACTTATATATATATATATATATATATATATATATATATATATATATATATATATATATGACATTGCGTAAGTGTATGTGTTGCTGAAAAGATATTAGCCAGAATCATTATATTATAAATTAAATATCAGAATGCCATGTTTAAAAATGAGTATCTTTTCGTTTTCCGCGCACACACAATCAACCAAACACCCCCGCCACACACACATATACACACACACATATATATATGTATGTATGTGTGTTTGTGTATATATATATGCCAACAGCAAGCAGAAATATTTCGCCTCCCGATGATGGCCATTTCGGTCGAAACTAGTCGAGGAATCTAAATGGAATAATAATAATAATAAAAAAACGAAAGAATATTAATCTACAACGCAGTGTGTCTAATGATTTTAATTTTTTAATTTTTAATTTTCTTATTGTTCAAAATATATATATATATATATATATATATATATATATATATATATGTATGTATGTATTTACTAATTAACCAATAGCTAGAGTGGAATGATATTTGCGCGTAACGGAATATAAAGAACACGAATAGAAATTGATGTCGCCTCTCCAATTAACAATTCCGTATACATGACAGTACCTGTGCATCCAAGTTTACAGCCGCTTAGAGTCTCAAGCAATCATACATCAAGGTACTGAACAAGCTCAACATTGCTTAAACGATGACCGAATTATAACCAATATACCCTATATGTATTGGGAGAAAACTGTTGTAATTACGTCAAATTATAAAGAATCTTAAGTAAACTCCATCTCTTCTTCTCCTTCTGTGTTGTGGCCTTTCAGACCGTTGGATACCATATAACTTTTCTCTCGTAAACTCTGTTTTTGCCAACTTTATCTGAAGCATTCTAGTTAGATCATGGGTTGGTTTCTTTTGTAACTATTGCCTTCAATTCATCCTCTGAGCATCACATTTTCACATTGTGCGATGGTCACGGTGTCAAACCTTTACCATTCCCTTTGTGTTCCTGTGATAAAAATAAGTTCTACTCAAATAACTTCTTCTCCCGTACTTTTACTTTATGGAAGAAACTCCCGAGGGAATGCTTCCTGGAGAACTACAATTTTAGTTTATTTAAATTCAGGTTCAAACCTTATTTATACCATTCATCTTTATGTTACACTTTTACGTTCCTCTCGCTCACAAAAATCTCACTCAGGGAGCTTTCTATATTAAGTGGCCCGTGTGCATCGTATTGGGTGAAGCAGCAGTGACAAAGATACACAATGCTAAGAGTTAGTTAACATTGAAAGGTGTGGAGTGCCATGATTGTTCATATCCTAAAGGGATAGATCTTATAGCAAAATAATCATATTTATTGATGTGTTTCGTTTGCGTACGTATTCGTGTTCGGTGACTTTCACGCCCATTTTACCATGTAGCTTAAACACTCTATAACTGACTTCGTTGGCATCCAAGCCCTTAACCTTTCAATCACACAGTCCCTCACGCTAGTGGTTGACTCCCCTATACGTTTCTCGATATTTATGTTATCAACGCGCAGACTTTTTCACGACGTCCCTTGGAATGTGGTTTTTAATTAGCCCGTTTAAAAATGTGCGTCTGAGGTCTCTTCCTGGGTAAAAGCCGGCATCGATGCTTTCATCCCATCAAAGAAATATAAAGTTAAATCGCTTTCATTTCCTTGTTTCTCAGCTGCTTGGTCAGCTGCTATAGCCCATAGGAATCACTTCTTCCGTCTGTACCGAAGCGAAATGCCTGATTGCAACAAACCTCTCTTTGTCTCTACTCGTATTGAGTGCAAGCGTGTCCTCAATGAAGCGAAGTCACTATTTGCTGATGGAATGAAACAATGTATTGCATCTCGCAAGTTTGGTTCTAAAGAATATTAGCACCTCTGCAAGATGGTGCTGAATAATAATAAATCCACAATCCCTCCTCTATCCAATCAATCCGAAGTACTATAATTTCCTCTTCTGATAAAGCTGAATGCTTTACCCGGAAATTCTCATCCAACTCAACACTCGACTCATTAGGAATACCCACATCTGATTTCCCCCTAGAACCGCGGCTCTATTGAGAGAGATGAGCATAAATTATACTCTTATAAAACAAAGTTGTGGTGATGGCCGTAGTCCTAAAGAAAAGTGCTACTAAGTTGGCTCCCTTTCTCTCCAACTATTGCCTATTGTCTCTGACAAACGATATGTTTTCCGCTTTGGCCGGTCTACCGCCGACGTGCTTACGGACATAACTGAATTTGTATACCAAGGTCTTGATTATAACGGCGAAGCTCGAGCTGTAGCTCTTGATATCTCTAAGGCATTTGATAATGTTAGGCATGCTGGTATTCTTCGTAAGCTCCAGTGATACCGTATTACAGGACGATTATTTGATTTAATCCAATCATTCCTGTCAAACCGTGAAATGATGGTCAGCCAAAACGGGTTCTCCTAGGGTTACTTTCATACGAACGTTGATGTTCCCCAAGGTTCTATTCTGAGTCCTACAATGTTTCTGATCTTCATGAACGATCTTCCTGATGTCATCAGTTCTTAAGTAGGGATCTACACAGAAGAGACTAACATTTACGCCAGTCTTAATAGTGAATCCAGCATTGCTAACGATGATAACCTGGACGTTAGTTTAAAAAAAAAAATCCAATCTGTGGTTGACTGGGACAGGAAATATCTTGCAAACCTTAATACATCCAAAACGAAACTGCTCTCATTTGCCTACTGCCGAGAACTCCACCACCCGTCACCAATCAGTATGGCTGATGCTCAACATCACGAGAGCTCCTCTATGGGCCTTAATGGCCTCGCGTTTTTCCATTGACCTGTGATGGAACAACTATATTGAACCAAAAGCTTCATCTACCGCAAGGAAATTTGATTCTCTGTGTCACGTCAGAAGTTTTTTCTCGTCTGAGTTCATCATTCAAGTCTCCAAATCTACAATTCGATCTTGCAGTGAATACTGTTGCCATATATAGTCTAGTGACCCCGCTGTTCATCTCGAGGTTCTCGACAAAATTCAAAGACGGATATGCAATGTGATAGGTCCTCACCTAGCATCTCGACTCCGGTCACTTTCTAACAGACGTGATGTGGTTCCCCTTTATCTTTTCTACAAATATGTTCATGGCAGCTGCTCTGACGAGCTACTTTCACTGGTAACACAACTGCACTAATTTTAACGTGATATTAGATCGGTATTTAGATTCAACAATTTCACTGTCGAAAGAGTTAAATATACCCGCCTCTTCTACTCAGCTTCATCTCTCACACTTCCCGACAGTGGAACTCCCTTCCTCTTACTTGCGTCCCTGATAGCTATAATCTTCAAATATTTTAAAATAATGTCAATCGACAACTTCTGATGCCATGATCTTGATCCCGGTACTTCTCTTTTCACTCTCTGTTACCCCTTGCGTGCTAGTTGCATTCCCGCCTTGTTTGGGGTAAAATGCTTAAAACATTATTCTCTGTGTGGACATTATCATCGGTTTTGCGAATGTCTGAGGATGGCTATAGCGACTGAAATATCTACAGCACATAATATCAGTAAGTGTATCTATAATAGAGAAAAATCTTTTAAAACTTTATAAAATATTTGTGTGGATTTTAATAATTGAAAAAAAAAATGGAAACTTGGAACAAAATAGGACTTTATATATATATATATATATGTGTGTGTGTGTATGTATATATACTAATAATCTTATAACTACAAGCAGGTATACTCGTCCGGCTAAACCTTAGGTGTTTTAGCTTGTAAATGGACAAACCAATACCCAAGGGGAAAAAAAAGGATAAAAAAAGAAAGAACTAAGAACATGTACTTCTGGCGAGAATAATCGTCTAGAATCAAAGTTCCGAGTCCAAAGAAAAAAAACTCCGGGGTGAATGGTGACTTGGATCCATGACATGCAGTCGCAATTATTTTGCCATGTATGGCATGAAAGATTTCCTCTCTTACTGTTTGTTTGGCAAGAACTCTACAAACTACTTGATACTTCAACGGCTGCATACGAAAAAGAAACGTCCCCGTGCAAAAAAAAAGTAGTTGTTTTTCTCTGCTTTTTAAGAAAATAAAAGTAAGTAGTTTCATTTTAATCTCGTTCGCAATTCATCAAATTAACTGTTTCTGTTAAAATGATACATAAATATTTTTATTTTAATTAAAAAAAAAAAAAATGTTTACATAAGTTTCTTATCACAGGTGTCAGAAAATGGCGTTGATTGATGACTGGAAAATTGAAAATTCGTAATTTTGAATCATGGAAAAATTAATAAATTTTGTTTATTCATCGTTCTTACGTTTTTTTTTTCCCTTATGGTATGAGCAAGGAAGTACAAAAATGTTCCATATTATCCATCATCCCAAGCGCGTTCTCACACTTCTTTAGATATTTTCAATGAAGTTTGATTTAACGTTTGTTAAATTCACTTCATGCATTGACTGTTTAAGATGTTAAATTTTGTCTTGTATTGTTTAGAATAATACTTGTTTCTTACACACACACACACACACACACACACACACACACATATATATATATATATGGAGAGAGCGCGAGAGAGAACGAACGAGTCTGTCTGTGGATGACAACATATATATATATATATATATATATATATATATATATATATATATATATCACAGCTCAACAGTGTGGCTAGATGTCCGGTTGCCTCAAGATAGGACCGAAACCCGACTCAACTGAAACCAGTATAGACTGGCGAATGTGAGTGGACGTTATTATACACACGTAATGAATCTGACCAACAGTAAATGCAAAAGCACCACTGCGTTTTCAATTTTCGATTGGAACACCATTTACAGCGGGAGCGAGGCACATACAATCACATGGAAAATACGGGCCAAATTAAACCCCTATGACGGAACTTTCAAAGGCTGTAATTTGTGCCTGATGGAAAAATGAATAATTCTTCAACGAATGAGAGTTCATCTTTTGAATGAAAGAAGCGACCTTATGGCAACATTCCCGGAATAATAATAAATATTTGCTTAAATTAAGTGTAGAAGTCACTTGTTACCCCTTGGACTATATAAGTTAAATAATAGCATGGTTCCGTAGCTTCATATTTATTAATGCCTGTGTGTAGGTGAAACTCAGCACTGCTCTCTAAATCCATTGTACATGCAAAGTGAAAAGAAGAAGAAATAAGTAAAATGAATACATCTATGATATCTTTGCAAAATCACATATTGAGATTAGCAATGATTCTCTGACGGAATAAAAGCCAAAAGATCTGAGCATATGTTCGAACGTTCGAAAAACATCAAGAACAAAGATTCGGAAGCTGTGGAATACTGAAAATAAATTAGAGTTTCAGAAAAGCAAATTGGAAATTATAATGAAGAAAGCAGAAAGTTAAAAGGAAAAACATATGGAAATACTAAAGAAAATAAAATAAAATCCCCAAAGAGCGGAGGAAAACGAATAGAAATATTTACATCAAAACGAAGCTAAAACGACGAATTAAACATCGACAACAGAATAGGAGAAGAAAGTGAAATAATTGGAAGCTATCGCTAAAGCGTACAATTTTTAACGTGCTGATTTAAAAACAGAAAGGAAAAAGATACCAGAGTTCCAATGTGTTATAGATAAGCGAGGAGTAATCTGAAAATTTACAAGTTTTAAAAATAAGAATATCGCCATCATTGAGAATAATGAATTCAAAACAGATATATTTATAAACAACTAATTACATGCATAAATTCAAAGGCGACGATCGTCCTGGGTAAGATGTTAAACTACATCTAGCAGCAAGATCAAGAGGTTTTGAGGAGCGTGGAACCACCTCTTGGTTGCTGGTGTTCCCAGGTCCACCGTGACTCAGGGTGGTAGCATCTGTTAGGGCCCCACCTATGGGCAAATAATTAACTATTACCAGCAATACTTTTTTGAAAAAAATATTACCAGCAATACAATTTTGAAAGGAAAATATTACCAGAAACAGGTTTTTGATAAAACAAAAAAAAAATGTTGTCGGCATTAAATAACCCATTGAGGTTGATATGCCGTAAAACAAAATAAGCCAAAGCAATCAAAGGTGACGGTGGCACAGTAAGAAACATTTGACCGACTCAAAGAGAGAATTCTAAAAAAAAGGATTACCATAAATATTTACCCAGATAAAAAGAGAAAAAATGTACGTCAAAAATTCAGTATATGGAAAGGTGTCAGATTTTATGAATAAAGAGCGTGATGTGATGCTTTCAATAAATGATGAGAATAATATATGCTCAAAATAGAATTTGGTTTGGTTTGATTTGATTTACGGTATATCAACCTCAATGGGTTATTCAATGCCAAGAACATTTTTATTTCTGGTAATATTTTTTTTTCAAAAATGTATTGCTGGTAATAAAATTTCCCCAAAAAATGTATTGATGGTATTACAACCTATTTTTATACTTTCATAGTGTTTCGATCCATTTTGATGGGGTTAAATATTTGCCCATAGCATGGACCCTGACGGGTGCTACCACCACGGGTCAAGGCGGACATGGGAACACCAACAATTAAGAGGTGGTTCCATGCTCCTCAAAACCTTCTAATCAAAGGCCTTGATGTTGGATGCAGTTTATCGTCTTAGACCGGAAGCGGATGTAGTTTATCGTCTTACCCAGGACTGTTAAAATATGGGCATTGGGTATGCTATAAAGAAAATCATAACGTAGAGTCAAAATGATTCAACAGACATTTCTAGAAGACGTAATGAGGAAAGAACGTCTAGTGAATGTAACTTTCATAGGCTTACCCAAATCAAGAAGTGAGGGGGAAAAGTGAATAGATGACAGATGAAGAACACAGAGGAATTGTGAATAGGCACAACTTTCCTAGAGCAACAAAAAGGCTGAAGGTCGTGGAAAACATTGAATAATTATCGCACATACCTCCTGAAATGACCCACTCATAAGAGGAGAAGTTAATGAATGCATATCGCTGGTTCTAAAATCCGAATGCGAAACATAGTAATTAAAATAACTGATTACAGACTCAGAACTGCACAGTCGAATAATAGAAAAATCAACACCCAGAGACAGAATTAGGTTAACATAGCTCAAAGATAAAATGAATTAAACAACAAAAATTGAGGATGGTGAAACACACAACAAGTAGAAATATATAACAGATTGAGAACAACAGCACGTAGAAGATTAATATGTAAAATAGAGTAGTTAATAACAAAAAAGAGCACAGCGAAAGACACTAAGAAAAGAATTTTAGAATGAACTTTTAATAATCGTAGATTTGATGTGACACAAGATCAAAAGTATAGGGCACGCTGGAAGGATTCTTTATCTCTCTCTCTCTCTCTCTCTCTCTATATATATATATATATATATATATATATATATATATATATATATATATATAAAAAAGGACAGTAAGATATATAATCCGGTGTTCTTATACAGAGACGATGGACTTATGACCACTTCGACATCACAATGGGATCACTAGACTCAGCTGAGTCTTCTGATCTCATTGGTCTGTTTATATTATACAACCTACAGCGCACTATGATATTAATATAAATGACATTGGTTTGTACAGAGACGAGGGACTTATGATTATTAGAAACTCAACTAACTTCAAAACAGATAGAATTAGAAAGGTATTATATAAAGAATTTAAAAGTATTGGCTTAAAAATTACCTTTAGCACGAAATTAAAAAAAGTCGACTCCCTAGATATAACATTAGATCTAAATAAAAATACATACACACCTTATAAAAAACCCAACACCAATCCTTTATATATACACCCTAATTCAAATCACCCCCATCTATAATTAAACATATACCGTTATCTATCAGTAAACTAATTAGTATAAATTCAGCAAATGACAAGATTTTCGATGAGCATATCAATTCCTATAGTAAGGCGCTAAAAGAGAGTAGCTACAAAAACCCAAAACTAACTTATATAAAAAATGAAAATGGAAAGCATAGAAAAAACAGATGTAGAAAAATTATTTGGTATACTTCCCCATACAAGCAAATGGTAAAAAACAAATTAGGATATAAATTCCTCGCATTAATAATCAAGCATTTTCCTAGTGAAAGTAAACTAAGTACTATTTTCAATAAATCACACAGAAATTGAGTTACAGCTGTACAGAAAACTTAGAAAAAATTATTAAGAACCATAATGCTAATACCTTAAATAAACACTTATTCCAAAACCAAAAAAATTTAGACAATGAAAAAATAAAGATAAAAACTGATGAAAATAAACAAAAACTATGTAACTGTAGAAACCCTCATAATTGTCCTCTACAAAATAAATGTCGCACTGAATCATTAGTATACCAATGGAATATCTCTTCGATTGAAAGTCCTGACAACATAAAAATATATATAGGTTGCACTAGCCATGAGTTAAAAAAATGATTCACTCAACATCAAAGTTCATTTAGGATAAATGAATATAAAAATCAAACATCTCTCTCAAAATACTTCTGGCATCTAAAAGAATCAAATAAAACACCTACAGTAAAATGGAAGTTAATAAGAAAAGCTATAATATGTAGGTCATTAAACGACCCATGTCCTTTGTGC
The DNA here is from genome assembly GCA_903632075.3 of Acanthosepion pharaonis. Taxonomy (NCBI): domain Eukaryota; kingdom Metazoa; phylum Mollusca; class Cephalopoda; order Sepiida; family Sepiidae; genus Acanthosepion; species Acanthosepion pharaonis. The sequence continues at coordinate 1,731,346 of CAHIKZ030000243.1, read as the reverse complement.
ATACATGAGAAACTATATATTACTAAGTTTATAAAAAATAAAAATTTACTGAATCAGAGAAATGAAATAGCTATTTTATGTCGTCATTGTTAAAAAGTTTTCCTTAAATAACATTTAAAAATTTAAAAATAAAAATAAATTTAAAAAGGTGCGATCAGGTAATATACATATTTATATTTAACATGGAAAAATAATTTTATATACTCTAAGTAATTCTATTACATTTACTTGTTTTTCTTTATGGAAAAAAAAGAAAAAAATGTCTATTAAAATAACAGTGAAAATATTTAAAAGTTGTATTTAAAATTGTAGTTAAAACGAATTCTAACCTAAACATCTTTTAAAATTGTAGTTAAAGGAAATGTATTCTAACCTAAACACATCTCAAAAAGTACTACCGGCACTTAAATGAATCCAATAAAACACCTACTGAAAAATGAAATTATAACGAAAAGCTAGATGACGAAGGCCGTTGAATGACCCATGTCCTTTGTACATACATATGAAACTATATATTACTAAGTTTATATATATATGAAAAAAAAATAAATAAAGTTTACTTAATCAGAGAAATGAATTAGCTATTTTTGCAGTAAGTGCCATAAATATTACTTAAATAATATTTAAATATAAAAGTTTAAAAATCGTAATATACATATACTTAAATTAATATGAAATGCCAGAAGATGTAAGCTTTTGAATGACCCATGTCCTTTGTACTTACATGAGAAACAATATATTACTAGGTTTATATAAAAAAAATAAAAGTTTACTAAATCAGTGAAATTAAGTAACTATTTTTGCCGTCATTGCCATAAATTTTACTTAAATAATATTTAAATACAAAAAAAATTTGTAACCTAATATACATACTTATACTTGATGTAAAAATAATTCTACATACCATAAGGGATTCTAATACATTTAATTGTTCTTAAAAATAATATAGTATAATAAAAATTAAAAATTAAAAATGAAAATATTTCAAATCGTAGTTAAATAAAACGTATTCTTACCTAAACACCCCGCAAAATCTTTAAAAATACAAATAGAAAAAAATGCCGTAAGAATTTTTGCCGTTAACAATAAATTAAAAAAAAAAATCTAGACGGTATGCATTCAGCGGATGTCAGATTTCATTGAAAAATACATCCCTACCCCCTACCAAAACGTAACTAATAACGGATACAATAATACAGACATAATGAACACCCAGACACCCCTTGTCCAGTTGAAGTAGATTCATCTGTAACCTTGGAAACGTGAATTATGATTTTAGCTGTGTCTTCAAAACCCAGTAATTTAAAAAGTTACACCAAAATTCGCTTGAGGATGAAATGGAACTAATGTCTGTAATTTAATCACAAAATTAAATTCGTAGCTTTTAGCATCCATTTTTGAAACATGGTTACAACTGTGTAGCGAAAAAAACATATTTTAAATAAATCAATATATATATATATATATATATATATTATGCTTAGTTAAATATATATATATATATAATGCTTAGTTAAATAATTTAGACGCACTATAAATTATGTAACCAAACATGCTTAAACAGACACACACACACACACACACACACACACACACACACACATATATATATATATATATATATATATATATGGATGGATGTATGGATGTATGTATGGGGAAATTCAGATAGAATATATCTGTAAAAGAAGAATATGAATAAACCAAAAGAGATAAACTTATCTTAGGCGACGCATTTCATCTTCTGACAAACTTTATCAAGGCAAGTATAAGGATTTTTTGCGACACGTATTTTTAAATAAAGGTTAAAAATGTTAGTAGATTTAAACAATTTATAAATATAAAAGACGCACATAAATTATCATCAGCTTAAGTAACGTTCATGTAAATTATGGAAGATGCTAATTGAGGTAATTTAATGTCTAATGAAAAAGCGAGTAAATAATGCTGAATTTTTATTATAATGCAATTAATTTTTATATTATTTTAGTTTTGGTATTAATTTATGTTTTATATACTTTAAACAAAAATTATGAACTTAACCCTAATCTTTTACATATTTAACAGATTTATAGACACATATATTGTCTTTAAGTCTTCATTCATATATATATATATATATATATATATATATATATATATATATATATATATATTCATTTGGATATAAGTTTGAACCTGGGTTTCATTGGTCTTGCGATCATCAGACAATTCTCTGATGATCGCAAAATCGTGAAACCCTTTGTCATACCATATTCATATCCATTCAGCTGAATATGTTAGCTCTGTAACTGATATTGAGCGCTTTCCATTAAGTATTGCGTATATATATATATATATATATATATATATATATATATATATATATATATATATATATATACAGGTTGTCCATAAAGTTCTACTTGCGATAGAACTAATTTGAAAAAAGGATAAGGAAGAAGTAAATCTTTATTCTGTTAAGGTTTTATTGAAATTTTTGAAAGTTTCCACATGTCCTCCATCATTAGCAATACCAAGGTTAATACGATTTGCAGTTAACAGAAAAAATTTGCATACTGATTTGCAGTAATGCCTGAAATCACATTAGTTATTTTAGCTATACTTAAAACTAGACACGTTAAACTTTATAAATATTTTTTACACGTTATTTCTATCGCAAATACAAAGTAAAGTTCTAATTTTTTTAAAAGTGTACACGTACTTTATGGACATCCTATATATATATATATATATATATATATATATATATATATATATATATATATATATATAATAAATAAAAAGAAAGAACAGTAAGATATATAATCCGGTGTTCTTATAGATATTTTTATTTATACAAAATAGTCCTCAATGTAAATTTACAGAGCATCAATATTGTAAATTAATGGATTTAAAATATGTTTTTTTCGCTACACAGTTCTAACCATGTTACAAAAATGAAACATGGTTAGAACTGTGTAGCGAAAAAACATATTTTAAATCAATTAATTTATAATATATATATATATATATATATATATATATATATATATATATATATATATATATATATATATATATATATATATATATATATACAAAGACAAAAAGACAAACTTTTTCTCAAGTGACGTAATTTATCAAGGCAATAGTATGGATTTTATTTTACAAAATTTTTAAAGACAAGTAAGAAGGTTTTTACCTTTTTACATTTACAGACGCGCATAAATGTCATTCAGATTCACTATAAGATTCAAGATAGATAGATAGATAGATAGATAGATAGATAGATAGATAGATGATCGGAGTTCACAATGGAATTACAAGTTTATGGTCACTGAATGTTTCACACCTTGTGCGAAAACGAGTCTGAAGTTAATCGCGTTGGGCGGACAAGATATCTCAGATGTCACTGTTTGTGAGGAAAGGAGCATCCGCAGTTTTATGTTTTAGAAAATTTAGCCTTATGATATTGGATTTATTTTATCTTTTTTATTTTTCATTTTATTTTATTATATATATATATTAATAATCTAATTGTATTATTATTATTATTATTATTATTATTATTATTATTATTATTATTATTCTTTTGTCTTCACTTGTATACCCATTGCCTTCCGTGTCCCAAACAGAGATCTAAGTTCGAAACGGCATTATGAAATTTTCCTTGAGTATATTTTTTTGTTAAAAAAGAAAGGAAAAAATATGAAACCTAAGACCTCACAAAATGTGTGTATTACTTTAAAGCATTCTCTACCAGTAATCACTACAATGGCTCTATTGTAACTATTTCCAATCAAACTGGGGGCTCCATCTACAACTGGGAATATTGATGTCCTCGTGTGCCACATTTTGGAAATTGCAATTCAAGATCCCTGTATTATGTTAGTTTTTGAAGTTCTTCAAAGATATATTACATTTTGCAGGGACTGACATGTAAATATAAAAAATAATCTGTTTTTTTGGGGGGTTGTTGATCATGATGTCTGAGCGATTAGCTTTGTCTGTTGTTGTTCTTCTTCTTCTTCTTCTACTCATTATTATTATTATTATTATTATTATTATTATTATTTAGGCATTTAAACAACAGACAATGCCAAAGAATGAAAAAGCATCCATGTTACACAACAATTATTAATCTCCTTTTTCTGTACTGAACAGTAATACGGAGAATTATTCACACGCGCGTGCGCACACACAACAGAGACATGCAAGCATACATAATTCTTTTCGAATTTGATTTTTATGAATTTGTTCTTATGTATATCTGAACAAATGTGTCTGGATACTTTTATTACTATAACGTTTTCGAATAATGCGTATATTTGAAAAAAATAACATCTGAATTCTGATATACTGTGTGTGAATAAGACTGTGATTGCTTTCTCTCACTCTCTACCTCCTTCGCCATTCTATTTGCCTCTGTCTTCCTGTGCACGGGTGTCTTTATTAATTTATTAACTCTGCTGCAAGAGGTGGAACGGGGCCAAATTTCAGCTGAATGGCTTCCTTGGAGGAAGTGTAACCACTAAAGCAGTTGTTGACCCTTATCCACGCCAGGCATCCATTTGCTACGGCTGGGAAAATAGAAATGAGGCAAAATTGGCTTATCGATTTCTGAAAGCATTTCTATTTTCTTGTCTTTTCATTTTGATTTTTATGCTCACGCTTCAAACTGCCCAAAACACCAAGGTTAATGTTAGGCTAATGCCGAAAATATGTTTTTCGTTGAATATTCCATTTTTATGAGCGGAGAGAATCTTTGTCAGGAAGCAACGAAGGGGATCTTCGTTACATTTGTACTGTTGATTATTAGACTGCTTTTAAGAATTAACCGAAAAATATTCTCAGAGAAACTAAATAATATTACCAGCTTATTCTATCGCCATTAAACATTCATTTCTGTCTTCAGATGTCCTATGCGCTAATGATGCATCACTGTTTACTGAGTACTCTCACATGCATACACGGACGGGCACAAGTGAGCGCGCGTGTACACACACACACACACACACACACACACACACACACACACACACACACACACACACACAGATATAGAGAGATAGATAGAGAGAGCGGGGAGACAACCAGATATAGATTGATATAAACAGCAAGAGAAAGATATTGGCACATTAATTATGTTTTTAAATTATTCATTTATTGATAGTGAGGTCGATCTGCAAGTTCTTTCGACATGTATCTTTCAAGGTCAATCCCTCTCTCTCCCTCTCTTTCTCTCTCTATATATATTTATATATAGGTATCTATCTATCTATCTATCTATCTAGATAGATAGATAGATAGATACACTTAATCCGCCTAAATTATTTAACCAAAATGCTTGAACACATACAACATATATATATATATATATATATATATATATATATATATATATATATATATATATATATATATATATATATATATATGTGTGTGTGTGTGTGTGTGTCTATATTTCTATTTACACGATTTAGATTGTTCGGACTGTTGTCCTCATCTTTACTGTCATATTCACGAAGTTTCAGCCGTTATAATCTCCGGCGTTCTTCAGGTGATATACGTAGGAATTTCGAACCGAAACCATTATTTGATCCCCAGGAGTTGATTGTTCTATTACCCATTGCAATGCCTTTTCTCGATATCTCGGTTTCAGTTACTTCACTTTAGTATCTCAACACTCGAATTTTTGTTAATTTATGATATGGCTAGGTTTGAACTCACAACTGTCTGGTTCTTAACACTGGATTATTTCAATCAACGTTTTTTTTTATCCACGTGGCCACACCATTTAAATTTAAATTGTGAGCACAATTGTTATATATAAATATCTCTCTGCTTCAGTATTTCTCTGCTATAGTATGGCTGACCGCTCGTTTCCGAATATGACTAACCGTTTTTTTCCAAGTATACCTATGTACTAAAGTCGCTACTTAATCCCTATATTAGACACATGGTCAAGCAATTTCGTGTTAGCACCTAACTCACAGAGCCAGACTGTAGTTTATACAGCAACTATGCTTAGATGAACTTATAATTTTTGAAAGTGACATGATAATATGGCGTCTTCACCAGTTTGAAGAAGACCTGTTCTTTCTATTGCTTGGTCACGATGTTTGTGATTTCTTGGACGGGCAACTATCAACCGCTTCGGAATAATTTTGTCTGAACAACTTCACGCGCCGGGCTTGGGCAACCCCGTCATATGATTCCCATGCAATTTCCAATGGTGGGGTAGGTTAAAATTGTCTCGCCGAACTTATATTTTCAACACCACCTCTTGTAAATATCGCTCACGGCGAAATTCGAATGTAACATTCAAATCACTCGGCGCTCACTCAGAATTAAAGAATATCAATTAATGTTTATTCTTGTAAATAACGATAAAAATTTCTTGTGACGCTTAGAATTATTTTGTAAAATCGCGAGAGTTTGGTTTTATCCAAATCCAGTGACTGCACAGACAATTGAACAGTCGTGAAATAAGTTCCTTTCGACTGTTCTTACCACGAAGTTATTCTGTTATACAAACGACTCATAATTTAATGCTCAATTCTTGTATATGAAATGGCTTCCATGTGTTAGAGGCATTCGGTAACTGAGCTTGAAAATAACGCTGTTTGATTATTTCATTTTAGCAGTCACTCGGTATGATAAATTGCTTTTTCTTCATTTATTACTTGACAGCTAAATGCACCATCTATATACACGTGTTACAAAAACGTACTGAATGCCTTGTCTAATGTCATTCAATCTAGAAAGAAATGACCAAATGTATTATGATTCTCAGTTCAAATGAAAACTTGCTTTATGTTGTATAATGATTAATCGCTGAGTTAATTAAAGCACAGTTAGTCATAGGTGTCACATAAAAAAAATAATCATAATGTCGATAGTCGCCTTTTAGATTATGTGTGATTGATATCAACATGCTTAGTGGAAAATATAGATGCAAGGAATTGTGAATGGTTTAATGCTGTTCATTTCGTGATTGGAACAATTTGAAAATAGAGAAATAAAATCCTTATATTTGATATATGACAAAATATAATTTAAATGTTATAAACATCTCCTGTAATGAAAATGAATATTTAATCTCTTTTTTCTGGATCTAGGTATTATAGGGAAAACTACATTTATTCCCTAGTATGATAATGAGTTCTGGGTGATCTCCACAATGGTGAAAAAGAGACGTAAAGGAATTTGATATATTGTTCTACAGAAGGATACTGAGGATACCGTGGACGGAACATATGATTAATAACGAAGTTTTGGAGAAAATAAAAACAAAAAGGAAACAAATACTTAATTCCGGAAGAGACAATTTAGGTTTATAGGACATATAATGAGAAGTAGGTTTTGGACAATCTGATACTTACCGGGTAGACAGAGAGAACGTGGGACTGAGGAAGACAACACATAACATAGTCAGCTTGAGTAAATGGATGGCGGATCAGGGCTTCGAAAGACAAAGTTTACTAAGAGCTGCAAGAGACAGGAAGTTGTGGAAAGCCATGATCACCTACATCCTGAAGGGAAGGTTCATAAAAAAACTTACATAAGATATGTAATAGACAGAAATTATCTTTACTTTCAGCGAGTGATCTGTAAACTACGGCCACACCTATATACACGTTTGTAATTATAATGTTTCTCTTTCGTTCTATGTCATAAAATGCTGATTAAAAAAAAATGCAACAAAATAATCACTTTCTTAAATTTTATTGTTTGAACTGCAAAAATGACGAAAATATATCTTGGGATTTTTACACTGACAAATCTGACGACCTTTACATTAACGAAGTGTAATAAAAGGTAAACAAAACGTATTTATGTATACAGCGTGAAATATGGCATTTTTTTTTTAATTTCGTGCATGTTTGCTGTTTTCGACTGCTCAGTATAGTTGGGTCTGCTAGGCACCTCTGTAAGAAAAAGTGAACCATGACGCAATAAACTCTGCCGGAGATATGGAAACGGCATGCTGTGCTTCTTGGCATTCGCACCGGAAGCTCAAATACTAACATTTCACTGTGTTTGGATGTCAATATGAGGACAGTGTAGAGAATCCGAAAAGAGTTCGATAATATATTAGCATCATGGTGTTTGAAATAATCTCTGGTAATGGCAAAGTTATGCGTCTATTCATCTTCAGGTTCCCAAACTCAACATGGACGCCTACGTCAAGTGCCTCGAAGAGGTAGTGCTATCCTGATCAAAAGGGTGACTGCTGGAAGAACCTATGTCTGGTAACCGGACTCATGCACTATGCCACACAAGCACGAGGAGAACCCATTCATGGCTGTCAGATAATTTCTGTGATCACATCACGCCTAACATCTGGTCAACTAACTAACTAGACTGAAACCCTCTTGATTATCATGTGTGGGGCACAGTTGAGAGAGTGACCAAAAAAAATTGCTTTTAACAACAAAAATGAATAAAGACTGTGACAACATTCACCAACATAAATAAGGAGAGCGTCCGGAAGAGTTGCAGGAGATTCCCAAGTCGTCTGGAGGACGTGTTTGAAATCAATCGCGATTTTATTGAATAAATTTATTCTTGAGTATATCAAAATGTGTTTTTCTAATTTTGGTAGATATATCTGTTAAAATGAGATGTTAGTGCTAATTTCATTTTTGCGTAATTAAAACCACAATTTATCCATTGCAAGCGGTATATCTTCTTCGCTTTTTCACGTACCTTCAAGACCTGAGCATACACGGCCCTTCATAACTCCTTTGATTTTGTAGCTGTTAGCATTGTACGTCTTTTTGCAAAACATTGTCACAAACCCGTTAGTAGGCTAATCATCGCTTACCTCTCTCATTCTTGACTTCAAGTGAGTGTTAAAT
>CAHIKZ030000243.1:1660000-1717500 GCA_903632075.3 Acanthosepion pharaonis | reverse complement strand
ACTTAGATATTCTTTATAAGATACGAAGAATAACATGCAATGTTATTTGTCTTGACCTGGATAGAGTGCTCAGTGCTGTATATCCTACTATTTACGCCATAGCGGTGGGGAGAACATTTACATACCTTTCCTAAGCAATGAAACGAAGTCAGCCGGAATTCCAATTCGCTTCTATACAATTTGTCTTTCTGAACACTCTGAAGGTAGATAATTGCAATACCCGTATATCCGTAACAGTCTAAAAAACAACAAGCTGTTTCTGTTTTGTTTATTTGTTGTTTTTTTTTGTTCTTATGTAGTATTAAGTGTTATACCTTTAAACTTTTCAATTCAATTAAGTGTGATACCTTTAAATTATTCAATTCAAAATATCAACCATTATTGCAACTTGTCATATGATCGAGTATATTTTTTTTTAATTTTCTGGTTGAGGAATTATATATTTACAGTATTTACTTTTGTAATGTTGCCTTCATATTTGTTGTCTTTATCATAACGTTTCGGCCACTGTGTCCCCGGACTTCCTCAAATTTTTATCGGTTTTGATAGACTAAAGGAATTCTGAACTAAACCCTTAATTTCATTTACAACGGGCTAAGTCTAAATTTTATTCAGTATTGTTCAGTTATTGATCTCCGTTTTTACTGACTGCTTATACAAACTGCCAGATCGAACACACAATGACTACATTCCCAAGTTAGAAGGCCAACACTTTTAACCACTAGGCCATTGTTCTGTTGTCTACTAAAGGTAGAGTCTTAAAATTAATCTTGGCTTCAGTGTTCTCGTTTATGAATCTACCATTAAAAAAGAAATAATATACGTACTATTTTTACATCAGGTTTTCTCAGTTTTATACAGTATAAGGTAAATAAAAATATATTAAAAAAAGATCTGGAAATTTTGTTCAAGAATGTCATACAAATCATTGAGATTGCTTCTGATAGTTAATGCTGATGATTTCCCTTTGAACGATGCCTAATCCTCAGCTACATGAACTGAGGTCTGTAGCGACCATTTTTAAATCTGACATCAAAATAATCAGCCTTATAAAGTACAAAAGATAAATAAGAAGTTGACTCTATCCAAATCAACCACAGAACATCATTGGCACTAACTCTATAATCTTAGTCACTTCCATCTGCGACTTCCATGTGTGACAGGCGAGGAAATATGACTGCGTTTTAGCACTGTCGAATGCTAGGGGCGAGCTAATTGAACAACTACTAAACGTTCCAATGTCTGATCTTCAACCGCGAAGGCAAATGATTGATTAAAACAAACACACCTTCCAATTAGACGAATCAAAGGCAGCAATCAACGACAAACGCCTGTGATTAGTTCTCAGAAGGAACGTAAAGCCGGATCAGCAGACGTGAAACTTTATACTATTATTTAAGGATCAAGGGACAATTGTGAGCGGTTTGATGGTAATTTTCATAATACACCTGAGATTTTCATATTTCTCGTTAACTACAAATGCAACTTTGAGGAAATCTTGGTTCAGAAGGATAAAAAGATCATTTGAGTATGAGGTTAGCTGAAATATATGACAGAAGAGAGCGGCAAATTAATACACATTGGTAATATTGTTGAAAACTTCACGGTTTTCCAATTGGAATTTTTTAATGAATCGTAATTATTAACTGAATGCTTTTGAGATCTACGACTATAAAATACACCTGGAAATACCCTTATTATTTGTCACTTATTTACGCATATCATCTTAAAAAAAACATTGCATTATAAAGCATAAGTATTAATGAACATCATTATATATGAACAAAGAGGGTACACATAAAGAATTGTCAACTATTTACATTATTCGGACTGTTGTCCTCGTCTTTATTGTCATATTCCCGAAGTTTCGATTGTTGTACATACTGGCCTTCTTCAGGTGATATACGTTGGAATTTCGAAACGAACTATTCTTATTTCAACCAACAGGTACGATTGTTCTTGTTTCACGTGCCATGTCTTTTCTGGATATCTCATTTTCAGTTATTTCTCTTTAGTGGCTCAACTCTTCTGTTCACCTCTGCTCTGGCCAGGTATTGAACTCACATTTCTTTCTGTCAAGTCATTGGATTACTTCAGTCAACACGTTTATTGATTGGGCCGTGTGTCCTTGGAGACAAAGCATGACAACATTTTCTATTTTCACTTAAGATTTTAAACATATGACAGCATTATCGTTTGTTTCTTTTTTCTTTTATTAGTTCTTTTTTTTTCTTTCTTTCATTAAAATCTGACAGGGTCTCTGATATATATGTTTGATTTCCGTTCTTTACTGCAACCAAAACGGAACGGTTCCATATTCATTTTATGTAATGTCAGGCCGTAATATAACTCGTTACTCACCAGAAGATTTTAACTGATAAACCAACCAGAATGAGGCTTGATGGAAATAAAAAAATGGATGGGATTTACTATGTCCGCTGTTGCTATGATAAGAATTTCTGCCTAAAACACACAGAATTTATTTACAGGACGTAACCCACACGTTAACATACTAACTAATAGAGGAACAGGCATAATTATTCGAATAAATTAATGCTGAAAATAAAAGATTTGTACCTTATTTTTGATTGAAATAGCCGAAGTATTTATGCGATTGACACAGAAAAACTGTATCCCTAATGAATATGCAAATAGCAGGATAAGAAATATTTTTTTTACTATCGCAAGGCTTAATTCTCATGCAAGTAAACTCACTTCTTAGCTGGAAAAATCATCCATATTTCTCAGTAATCTGTTAGCATCAAGCACACTACGATTAAACTGACCGAAAAGATAGTTATGCTTTTTGGGGTTTTTTTTCTGTTAGTTTTTTGCTTCTACGTAGCTACAAGGTGGGTGAATAGGCAAGTAATTCCCTTACTTTATCCAGCTGTTTAGCGTTATCTTAATTTTTTAAGCTTTTCACCCCAAGCAAGGCGAGGGTGCCACTACCACGCAAACGGTTACAGAGGGTGGGAGCAAGAGTATAGCGGCGTGATAGAGGAAAGGATGAAGAGATATTACGGGGAATAGATCAAGGCATCTGAAGATATCGATTGACATTGTATTTGAATAGTTGGAGGTTATCAGGGAAGCAAGTAAGAGGAATGGAGTTGCACAGACGGGAAGTGCGAGACATGAAACTACTGGAGTAGAAGAGACGGCTACATTTAACCATTTCGACAGTGAAAGGGTGGGACCGTGATGCTGACCTAGTGGCACGTTTATATTCATGCAGTTTGGGAACAACAAAAGTAGCTCGTCGGAGCACTTACGGTGAAAGTATTTGTAGAAATGACAGAGAGAGGCGATGGAACGTCTGTGAGAGAGCGACTGTAAACCAGATTACAGATCAGGGACAGCCATATTGCATAAAAGACAAAAAATACGCAAACAAACTAATAAACAATTTGTTAAAAATACATCTGTTTATAAATGCATAAGAGCGTTCGAAGAGATGAAAAGATAGAAAAGTATATCAAGGCTATTTTGGTGTGAGGCATCGTAATTTTTTAAATCGCAATGATTTTTCTTTGTTGTTTTATTTTTCCTTTCAAAGTGATATGTTATTCAACAACTTTGATTACTTGATTATTCTTATTTAATGAGCTGTGTCCCTTCATGAAGTTGGTAAACATGGTCCTCCACCACTTCCTCTCCTTTGTTGATCTTTGCTCTCTTTCCTAATCCTGGATCTGCGAAAAATTTATACAAGCTTCTTCTTCTTCTTCTTCTTCTTGCCATATCCCTTCAGGACATAAGGAATTATTGGCTCTCCACAATTTCTTGACCTTTGTAGCTCAATGATATTTATCTTTTTGTTCTCTCTTCTAATCCCTGTTCTGCTAACCATTTATACAAACTTCATCTTCTATATACCGCATCCTTTCAGGACGTGTGGGATAATGGGTCTCCACAATTTTCTGTCCTTTGTAGTACCTAGTAATTTTTCTCTGTTTTCCATCTCTCCTAATACCTGTTCAGCCAACCATTTACACAAGATTCTTTTTCTTCATTTTCTTTTTTGATTTTCATGGGTAATAGTGAATTTCCACAACTCCCTGTTCTTTTTAATAAATGTTCTGCAACCTTTTTATACAAGGCCCTTCTTTTTTTATGTCGTATCCATTCGGTACGTGGACGATCCCAACTTTACACAATTTGCTACCGTTTTTAGCTCCCAGTAAACATTGTCTTTAATTTATCTCTTCTAATCTCTGTTCTTCTTCGAGGTTAATATTCTTCAAATCTCATCTTTCATTCATTGTGTATAGTTTAAATATAAATGCTTGCGTGCACTCGAAAATTTCTATATATATATATGTGTGATAGAAATAAAGCGAAAGAGAGATACAAAACGAGAGAGAGAGAGAGAAAGAGAGAGAGAGTGTGTGTGTGTGTGTGTGTGTGTGTGTGTGTGTGTGTGTGTGTGTGTGTGTGCAAGTGAGCATCCGCCTGTGTGTATTATTTTTTCACAACCTGTGTTAGTCGGTTCGCAACATAAGCGAATCCATAAACACCAAATGTGCTTGAAATCGTTATATATTCTCATACATTTAACGGTGAAAACTGTGTACTCGTTTCTGTTCAAAGCTTAAAAACATTAAGTGAAGTTTCAATAAATAGAAATAAAATCGCAAAGAAATCCTTCATGCAGATAAAAATAAACATTTGAAAAGATAGAAATAAAAAAAATGGTATTTTCATGAATCCATTTTGCAAATTCACGTGTCATGTGTCACAAAAGGTGAACGTTGTTTACATAGAAAATGCTGCAAAGACCTGAAAGAAATTATTTAATTGAAAGAATCATTTGAAATGCCAGAATGATTGAAAACGTCCCTTTAATTTCAGCCTCGATACTTGACTGTTTTTCCCTGCATAAGAAAAATACGTAAAACTTTAACAATTTACTTGGACGGCGTTACATTGATGCTTTGTTTTGTGTAAATTTAATGAATGCTTTCTAGAATCGGAAGTAAAGAACTGAAATAAATAATCCGTTATAATTTATAACCTTTCTTAATTCTTCAGATTCTCCTTCAAATCAGGGCTTTTTCAGCTTCTTTTTCGTTCCCTAAGACGTGAGTGGAAGTGTTGATGTGCTAAAGAGAAAACAAGGAGAAATGAAAAATAGATCTCTGTGAATTTATTCATTGTATTAAAGATACGCGGCAATTAATATGTAAGATACAAGTATAGCTTTAATTATACAGTGGTAAACTTATATAATCTTTAAAAAAAATGTTCCTTATAGATCATGATGAACTTGTATTTTTCTTAATATCTTCGGCTTAGGAAAGTAAATAGCAAAAATAAAATAAAAGCTTAAAAGAGAAATAAACACATTTCATATGAAGTACTCACGAAAATAGCTTTTATTTTTCGTTCTGGTTAGTTGACATGGCAAAACAAATAGCAATTTCTTCACTGTCCACAAAAATCGTCTCAGATTTTTAACGCATCGAAAATGAATTGAAATGCTAATATCGACACGTCTTTAATATTTAGTGTTGAGAAAAATACTTTAAAAACCATGATTAATGTTTCTTTTCGTAATTCTCCTGCACTTTGTAACCCCTTGTATTTTAGTGGTTTTACTGCTTCGCATGGGGTGATACCAATGAAAAATATATATTGAATATCGAAGATTTACATAGATGTATTCGATTTCTTTTCTACTTACTCAAGCACTTATTATTTCTTGCAAGTTTTGCATTATTTTCTATGAATAAAATGTCGACATTTCCACCATAATGAAACAGCTTTGACATAGCCGGCGTTTCAGACTTGATAAAATGAACTTGAAATAACATAGTTGAGAGACCCGTTGTCAATTATCTGCACAAAGAAATGCTAGCTATTCCTTAGAAAATGCTACACTATTTGGTGAATCAAACTGCATTTTAGAAAAAAATGTATCGTATTGATTTCTCCTGTGTAAAGCAGAATTTATTGCACGAATATGTACATTGTGTAACTTTCCATGCGCAAGAAATCGGTAATGATTTTGTCGCTATAGTGAAAATTTGTTGTTTGAAAAGAATGAGCAAGTTATGAATTCTGATTCTGAAGGAAATTTCAGGTTTAGTTAACTTATGAGAAGCAATTGTTTGCAGTCGTGTTGGTTGAGTGAAGATAATTATTTGATGCCTTTCTGCATTCGTAAAATTACCAGTGTTAAATCAATGGGTGGGCAAGCAGGGATGCTGGCGAGTCAGTCAACTGGATTGCGTCGAGAAGGCTAGTTTTACATGAGAAAATCTGGAAGGAATAATTCAATTACTCAGTTGAACAAGGAAATATACCCCCAAAAGATTTTTATTGGCGTGATCGATGATCAGTAAATTCACTGAGGGTAACTATCCACAATATAGATCAATGTTTTGGAGCCCACCATTTTGATTTTAAAGAACTGCCATATAACTGAAGACTGCGGGCATTTTTTCAAAAATAATTTTCACACTTTGGAGTCAGTGGTGCTTTCTCTAACTAAAGGGCTTATCGTATATTCAATAATAATAACAATTGCTGGCCACTCGTATTCAAGGATACACATCTACAAGGGCGGTTAGCCAATCCCTATTGCAAACACTTGCTCTGTGGTTTATACTGCAACTACGCTGATCAGGCCTTAGTTACCATTTCTGGGTATGAACGTGATCTAGCGTGATCTACCGTGATCATCAATTTGATCAAGGCTAGCACGCTCAAACCCTCGGCCACGACGACTTCATAGCACAGGTATCGACGTCTCCAAAAAGTTCCGTTTATCCAATTTCACTCACAAGACTTTGGTTCACTCGTGATATTTTTCAGGCACTTTCCAAAGGTACCGAACACTGGGATCGACCCCTCCCGTCCGATGACATCAGTAAGTCTCCTTCCTGACAAATCGACCATGGTGAGATTCGAACCCGTGTCTCATATTCAAAAATAATAATAATAATAAAGGAATTTAACCATAATTGCATAAGATTCCCATAAAACAATAGCTCCTTTAACCAAGTCTAACTTTATGGCTAATAGTAAACTCAAGGATGGCTGAATTTAAATTTTACATAATTAAATTTAACTTACCATGCACAAATCGGTTAAATATGCTAGTCGTAGTTAATTATCCAGTTTAGCTATGAAACTTACCATTTATTAAATCGAGTCATTGTCTTCAAAGATTGGAAGAACGAAAGTAACACAAAATAAACGCTATGCTTCCAATGAATACCTATGGGTGAATCTTTAATACTGGCTCAAACTGGCAATCATAAAGAAAGTGTTATTTATTCTATGATCTAGAACTTGGTACTGTCGTAACCGGTGATTACTTAAGGTTAAAAATGACCGATTTATGGATTGCCAATCGTCTTTCAGAATATTTACCCTTATTAGAAATCTTTGATACACTGTCAAGAGACGCCTTTATGAGGACGGTAAAGAATTTTAATCCACGAATTAACCTTGAGAAACATACGCAACTATATGAAGACGTTTCCTTGTAAGAAAATCGGAAGTTAACGCCCTCTATCGATACTTGTCTGCTTGAGGTCATCGGAAATAAACGGAAAATATACCATCAAATAATATCAGTTTTGGACTTTCATTTGACCAACACTTTTCTCCGTATAAAAATACTTTATATAAACCATTTAATTTTTGTTGTGGTCAGCTATTCAACCACCCATTGTTTATTCCTTGATCCGTGATTTTAATAATTGTGTTTTTTGTTTTCGTTCTCTCTCTGACGCAACACACACTGTCCAAAGATGCTACGACAGATGTTTATACCTTTTTCTCATGATAACAGTCATAGATTGCCGCAATAAAATCCACAATTTTCCCTTAAGAAAACTACATCAGAAACTATAAATAATATTCAACAAACTAATTTACAGTGCAGTGAAAACGAGCCAATGGAAATTTTCTTACGAGGAAACATTCATTGGACGAGCAGCCCGTGTCACTGTCGGGTGAAATTTATAAAAACTTTCTCTTAAAATAAATCAGGAAAATCGGTTTCCCAAGTCCAATAGGTGTTATCGTTGGTTCCTTCCAAACCTTTTATCTGGAATAAGGTGAAATCCTCACCTCTTGATTTCATAATTATTTTCTCTTTGTGTTACTTGTGCTATCCACTTTAGAAGTTGCTTTTTGGAAGTGACGCCATTTCTCTTATTTGATACTGTTTTTTTTTTTTTATTCTTTAGCACCAGTTCCTGCGGTTGGAAGAAGGTTGTTCCAAGCTGAGAACTAAATGCTACATAATTCCAGTTTTCAGCATAGTTTCACGTATAGTAAGTACTGAACTTATTAAGTTGGCCAGAACTTCCTGACGAACTTAGGAAGCGGAAAGACAACAGCAATATTTTATGGACCAAGACCAACATTTATTCTTCAAAATAAAGTCTAGCATTCTCAAAGATGTTTTGTAAGCGATCAGCCAGCATCTGAATCTATCTCAGATACCAGTCCTCTGGTTTGAATTAAAAAAAGAAAAAAACTGTAGGTAAGCTTCCTTCATTTCAGGAAAAGTGTTGAATTGCTGATTTCGGAGGAAGTGCGACATTGAGCGGAATAGGTCATAGTCAGTCGGAGCAGCAACGAGAATGGATGGTGGATGTGGAAGACTCTCAACATCGACCATCTGTTTGAACCTCTTCTTAGTCAGCCTGGCACTGTGTGGCCTTGCATTGTCTTGCTGAAAAAAGCCCGACTTCGATTCATCAAAGCAGATACTCCTTCTTTAGTTTGTCGTATACGCGTTCTAAATGCTGGAAAATACAGTTGAGCGTTGACCGCCTGGAACATGGTCAAAATGCAGAAAATGCTCAAAATTCCACCAGACAGAGATCAAGATTCGTTGTTTTCTTTCCGCTACCTAAGTGAATCAGGATTTTCTGACCAATCTGATATTAAACGTTCCTCTTTATCTTTCAAATCAGCCGTATGATTCGTTTTTAAATTTTTAAATTGTAACGTGGCTAATAATTTTGATTTAGAAACTCCCAGCAATTTCTATGAAATAGCTACTATACTTTTGCATCTGCTGATTCATCGTAACTGTGTCTCCTATATTGTCATCATTAAACAAATAAATAATAAATATTATATATATATATATATATATATATATATATATATATATATATATATATATATAAAAAGAAAAACAGACCACTTTAAGGTACCATTATAATAATTTATTCCACCATAACCCTTTTAAAGGACGCCGGATCATCAGATAGCACTTCCAAAAGATGAAACGAAAAAATGAAATGAAAATATTAGCTCTGGATTTACATTGAGCTCTCAGGATTTCGTCCTCCTTGGAACTACCCATACGGATTTCCAAATTTTTCATAACATGTATATATATATATATATATATATATATATATATATATATATATATATATATGGATAAAAGTGTGATAATGTGGGATATAATATAAATTTATAAACACAATCAGTATACTTAGCTTTATAAAGTTCATTTATTTTATTGCCTTTCACGAAACTTTTAAATATTCCATGTTAACTCCACTGGTACGAATTTGTGCGATTTACCAGAAGAAAATCATCAACGTTTCCTTTTATTTTGGAATATTTGCAAACAAATGGACATCATTTGAAAACAAATTCTAATCATGTTCTAAGATTGTTCAGTGTCATTGACTTTCTAATTAGGAGATATATTTGACACATTTGTTCATGACGTCGTTGATTGATATCAATGTTACGCTGACTGTTCGCTTTAACATGAATTGAGAATTAGATATAGAACATTCCGATAAGTTTTAGGCACACCTTCATAGACATCATGCATATTTACAAATTCAATAAAAATAACAATAATAATTTCACCCCAAGCAAGCCAATATAACCATGAGAACGCAACTGTTTACTGAGTGTTTGCGAATATGAGAAAAGCTTCTATTAACGAGAGAGGACAATGAAAGAACAATAATTAAGACGACAGAAGATAACGATTGATAATTGCATTTAAATTTCTAAAGATGAAAGCAAGAAACGATTATTATGTTTGCTTATGTCTATGTGTGCGTTCATTGTTTGTTAATTTGTTTATTAAATAAATCCAGCCCAATAAATAAGTAAATAATAAAATTTAACAAACCACGAACGCGCACAAAAACACAAGTAAACGAAACAATAACATACCAACAATAAAATAAGCAATAACTACTACAAAAAATTGCCAAGTAATATTATAAATAGCCCCCAAAATTAGAATAATTCGAAAAATAAACATAGCATACATTAAATTTAGTGAAATTCATATAAGTACGTAAATTGTGCAACGGCGAGGATCTCGGGATATACCAACATGAATATTTGATGATGCTTTTCGCCTTTATCCTTCGTCTCTTAACAGGTTAATACGACTGATTTCAAAATTTCTGTTACCATTCTGGATCATCCAAGGGTTTTTTGAACTTCTGCTAAAACAAATCCGTACAAAAGATTGCCATATGAAAGGGGAACAACGGGCTTCAGTTTTTATTAGTTCCGGAGTTGAATCTCTTCGGAACAACCGCCAACAACACAGTGGAGATTCTTTCGACTGAAGACAGCAATGCCGTGATTTCCTTCTTAACTATTTAGAGAAGACGGCTTTCTGGCACCCGCAAATTTCTTGCTCAACCCTGTTCAATACCTCCCGCCCATATATATATATATATATATATAGTGACACGCATAGGTATTGCATACATGTTATTTTCTGTTATAACACTAGTTTATGTTCGCCATTTTGCCTGATATTTAGTGAGTAATATCTCGTAAAGTTGTTTTAGTTGTTTTAGTTGTATGTGGGAGGAAAATTAAAAACTCATGGTTGAATCCTTTTTTTTTATCAAAGTTAAAACAGAAAATAACATGTATCCAATACTTATGCGTGTCTATATATATATATATATATATATATATATATATATATATATATATATATATATATATATGCACGTTTCATTATGGACGACAGATAAGATACTGTGATTAAGCTTTTTGTTTAATCTCTCTTGTGCTCGAGCAAAAGCCACTATAATATCATCTTAGGTAATGGCTAAAAGTACAGCCGAAGGGCACGGAATTACGGAACATTTGTACAGTTTCTACACACGCTGTGCTCAGAAAAGAAAAACACATTGTCCGACCGAGAAAAATTAAATAAAATGCTTAATCACATTAACTCTCTTGTCGTCTTTAATGAAACATATATAAATAAAATATTGCGCCCTAAATAATATATATATATATATATATATATATATATATATATATATATATATATATATATATATATATATATTTATAATACTATATATATATATGTGTGTATGTTTGTGTCGATCTGTATGTGCATGCAAATGCGTACTTCTGTTTGTGTCTTTATAACTATTTTGTTAAATTGTACATATCTCTGTGTGTGTGTGCGTGATTTTCCTGTTTGTTATAATAGAAACTCTTCCAAATAATAATTACTCCAAATTTCCTTCTCATCGCCCAATGAATAGAAACTTGATTTCTTAATTTTAATTTTATTTCCATTTCTCCAAGACAGGATACAAAACACCGCAAGAATTATTTCCTAAAAGAAGCTATCGAAAATTTGAAGACGTTAAAGTAGTAGACCATTGGCTTCACTCATATCGATTTTTTTTTTACTTTATTTTTCTCATTTATTTATATTGCACAAAATTATTCAATTATGAAAAATGAACTGCCTTCGATTTATATTTCGGGATAGACGGCCAATCAACAAGTGATCAATTTAATATACGTAAGAAGTGTAGCCGATGTGAAAACCTACACAAGGAATATTTCTATAATTTAGTAGTAATATCACTATAGGTGTAATATTTAATATGACGTTTATACGACTGTCTATATATATATATATATATATATATATATATATATATATATAGTTCTCAGTCCTGTTCAATCGCCATAACTTTGACCAAATGTGAAAAATTTAAGATTTTTTGCAAAACCATCTTTTGAGCAGCCCTTGTTTCCTGTATGTGTTTATGATTATATTAGAGACTTTCCCAATAAGAATATAAATGAAAGTGAACGATCAATAATAGTCATTTTACGTCAAATTCTGAAGATAAGTATATATATATATATATATATATATATATATATATATATATATATATATATATATATATATACATATATATATACATATATATATATATACATATATACATATACATATATATATATATATATATATATATATATACATATATATATATATACATATATATATACATATATATATATGTATATATATATATACATATATATATTCAAAATATTCAAAAAATATTCAAAATATTCAAAAATATTCAAATATATTCAAAAATATTCAAAAATATTCAAAAAATATTCAAAAATATTCAAAATATTCAAAAATATTCAAAAAAATATTCAAAAAATATTCAAAAATATTCAAAATATATTCAAAAATATTCAAAAAAAATATTCAAAAATATACAAAAAATATTCAAAATATTCCAAAAATATTCAAAAAATATTCAAAAATATTCAAAAAAAATATTCAAAATATTCAAAAAATATTCAAAAATATTCAAAAATATTCAAAAAAATATTCAAAAATATTCAAAAAAAATATTCAAAAAAAATATTCAAAAAAATTTCAAAATATTCAAAAAAAAAATATTAAAAATATTCAAAAAAAATATTCAAAATATTCAAAAATATTCAAAAATATTCAAAATATTCAAAAAATAAAATAAAAAATATTCAAAAAATATTAAAAAATATTCAAAAATAAGGAAAATATTAAAAAATATTCAAAAAATTCAAAAAATATTCAAAAATATTCAAAAAAATATTCAAAATATTCAAAAATATTAAAAAAATTTTCAAAAATATTCAAAAAATATTCAAAAAATTCAAAAAATATTCAAAAAAATATTCAAAAATTAAAAATAAAAATATTCAAAAAATATTCAAAAAATATTCAAAATTATTTAAAAAAAAAAAAAATATTCAAAAATATTCAAAATATTCAAAAATATTCAAAAAATATATATAAAAATATATATAAAAATATTCAAAAATATTCAAAATATATAAAATATTCAATATTCAAAAATATTCAAAAATATTAAGAAAATGTATTCAAAAAATATTCAAAAAAAAAATAAAGATATAAAAATATTCAAAATATATAAAAATATATAAATATTCAAAATAAAATCAAAACCGATTATAAACTTATAATATAAAATTTCATCTGGTATCCAAAAAATAAAAAAAAAATAAGATAATAAAATGAAAAGTATTCAAAGAGCAGACACAGAAATAAAATTGCAAAAATTTTCAAAAAATTATTAAAAAAACAAAAGTTATAAAATATTAAAAAGACTAAAATTCCAAGATGCGAAATATTCAAAAATATATATATATATATATATATATATATATAAAAATATATAAATATAAAAAATATTAAAAAAATATTCAATACAGCGAAACAATCTTAAATGACTAAATGCTTTCAACATCCAGTTGAGCTCTCTAGGGAAGGTTTTTTTTTTAAATATTCAAAAACTGCCATTAAAAAATCAAAAATTTTCAAAAGTTCTCGAGCCGCTGGCGTATTTAAAATAGAGAAAAACGTTAAAAATGCCCGCCCGCCTGCCCTTCAAAAAATTTCCTTCCTTCAAATATTCAAAACTATGGCCTAAAGTAAAATATCTGACTGGTATTATAATTAAACTGAAAAATATTCGAAAAATAAAAGCAAAAATATCTAGCCACATTGAAAAAAAAAATACAGGTAAAAAGTCTGTCTGTGGAAAGGTTATAGTTGTTAAAGAAAAAAAAAAATATTGTAAAAAAAGAAAAAAAAAAAAATATTTGGCTAAAATGGATGTTTTAAATATAAATTATACAAAAAATTCCATATTTTTATCATGGAAAAATATAAAAAATATTAAAATATATATAT
This sequence comes from Acanthosepion pharaonis, assembly GCA_903632075.3. Classification (NCBI taxonomy): domain Eukaryota; kingdom Metazoa; phylum Mollusca; class Cephalopoda; order Sepiida; family Sepiidae; genus Acanthosepion; species Acanthosepion pharaonis. The sequence goes on along the minus strand of CAHIKZ030000243.1, from coordinate 1,703,492 downwards.
ATATATATATATATATATATATATATATATATATATATATATATATAATATATTATATATATTTAAATTTTTAAACAAAATTGTTTTTCAAAAATAGATTCTCATCCTTAATATATATATATATATATATATATATATATATATATATATATATATATATATACAGTAGCATCCAAAAAATAAACAACAAAATTTTAAAACCTAATATTTGTTAGAAATAACAACTGTGAAAAGGACAATTTTGACAATTTTTGTAGTCGTTATCATCCATAATAACATACTAAAATTTGAATCATTTGCAAAAAATAGAAAAAATTATAACAATTATTTTTTCATTTTCAAAATAGGATCTTTAAAAGTAAGGGACAAAATTGAGAAAAACAATATAAACAGTATATATATTCAAATTTTTTGATTTCCTCTGAAGAATAAGTCTTACTTAGTCATTTGTAAACGTTGCATCAGCCGGCACCATGGCGAAACGCCAAAAACTTGATTACTCTTTGAGACAAGTTATTGCGAAGCTACACAAGGAAAAGCATACCATTAGAGAGATTTCAGAGAAAGTGAAACGTTCCAAGAGTGTTGTAGGCAGGGTTGTTAAATCCTACAATGATACTGGCAAAATAGTTAGTGCTTTTAAAACCGGCAGACACTGCAAAACTTCGGCCAGAGAAGATCGAATAATGCAGCGTATGTCATTAAAGGACCGTTTTAAGTCTTGCACAGAAATTAAAAGGTTTATGAATAGTACCTCATGTGTTAATGTGTCAAGACAGACTGTTTGTAGACGACTGCAAGAAATAGGGCTGTTTAATCGAACCCCAGGGTAGAAACCACTTGTTAGTTCGAAGAATAAGAAGAAGAGATTAGAGTTTGCAAACAGGTATGTAATTTGGACATATGAAAATTGGGCAAAAAGTATTTTCAGTGATGAAAGCAAGTTCAATTTATTTGGAAATGATGGAAAAAACAATGTAAAAGAGACGTATTGGTGAAAGATTAAGTTGGAAAGTGTACTAAGAAAACTGTCAAGTTTGGGGCGGAAGCGTCATGGTATTTGGAATGTTTTCTAGCCAAGGTACAATGCCTCTTGTCCGGTTACAAACTCGTGTAAACGCGCAGATCTATAAAAAACATTGTTCAAGATCATGTTAAAATAATCATACAGAATTCAGGTTTCGATAGGGCTACCTTTATTCAAGATAATGCCCCATGTCACAAATAAAGGTGGTAATGAGTTACCTTAGCGAGCAAGATTTGGAAATTATGGATTGGCCACCGCAAAGTCCTGACTTAAATCCAATAGAAAATTTTTGGAAGACCTTAGAAATGAAAGTTATGGAAAGAAATCCCACTAACACGGAGGATTTGTGGGTGAAGCCTCAAGAAGAATGGTCTAAAATTAGTATCGAGGATTGTCAAGAACTGATTCGTTCTTGTAGTCGAAGATGTGCAGCTGTCATTGAGAGCAAGGGCTCATTTACTAAATATTGATTGTACATGTATTTTAATTGTTTTTTTGCCGTTTACATTGTTTTTCTCAATTTTAAACCCTTACTTTTGGGCGTTCCAAATTTGAAAATAAATAAATAATTGTTATAATTCTTTTTCTATCCTTTGCAAATGATTCAAATTTTAGTATGTTATTATGGATGATAATTTCAGCTTTTTACAGTTGTTATTTCTAACAAATATTAGGTTTTAAAATTTGTCCCTTAGTTTGGGACGCTATATATATATATATATATATATATATATATATATATATATATATATATATATATATTAAAAGGGTCGATTTTTCAGGAATGAAGCTTCTTGATATCGATCTGGAGGAGGCAAATTTGAAAATTGTCTGAAAACCATGCCACGGTTTGACTCACGCATTCTGAGTGAAATTGATGAAACGGCACCCTTGGTGAGTCGTTGGTAGATCTGCTAGATGTGAATTGGATATATCAAATTTAAAAGGGTAAACCTTTTAAATATCTCTTAAGAGTTTTAACAGGGGATGGAAAATTGTGACACCGATATCCGAAGGCGCATTGGAATGCCAAAAAATGCCTTCCAGAAATTAAGTAAGATACTAAGATACATGAGAATCACTGTTCTAAACAAAGGAAAGAGTGAAAACATTCAAAATATCATTCCACCTATTTCAGACTAAATGCTGGAAAACTTCCTGGAGCTATTAGAAATGTAGTTCAACCGAAGGACGCTGTAAATAGCGCAGAAAAAAAAATGAGTAACGCAGAAATTTTGAAGAAATTAGAAACATCTACTCCGAATCAGAAAATCACAATTGAAATTTCTTGGAAATATAAAAAGGAAGGATGGCTTAGAAAATGTCATATTCTCCGGACATATTGAAGTTGAAAAGAAAAGATGTGGATAGGGGCACTCACCGGAAATTGATTGCAGAACGGGAAGTACAAGTGACAGGTATGTTAATAGGACAAATATTAACAAGTGCTACATAGGATAGGAAGTTGTTGAAAATGCTGATCACCTAAGTCCTGAAGAGACACGTTACATTGATATTGATTACGAGAATTCAAAATAAGTTTTTTTTTTATTTCTTTTTATGCTATAGGCGGTATTCTTCATTATAATTTCTATCAAACGTTATCAAATTGATACTTTTTAATAACGAAAGTGTTTTGCGTTTTTCGCTATCACATTTCCATTCACATTATTTTCAATTCATTTTTGTCGTAAATGCTATATTTGGTTAATCATGGGGATATCTAAAAACAGAAGAAGTATTTTAAACGAGAACGGAAAATTCGACACTGATATCCGGAGGCGTTTTGGCGTTGCAAAAAATGCCTTCTAAGAGCTAAGTATTGAGAAACAGTAAAACCATTTTACAAACAAAAAAAAAAATACTTAAATATTATATTATATCGGTTATCTTTTATGGCAGTGAATACTGGAGAATCACCTCAGAGAGGATGAGAAGACCTGGGGCAAATGTGGTTCTACTGAAGGATGTTGTACATATGGGGAAAACTAAAATTTTAAAGAAAATGGAAACAAAATGACATTATGCTTAGCATCAGAAATAGCCAATTGAACTTTCTCTTTTCTTTGAAGAAAGTTGGCTTAGAAAATTTAACACTCACATGGTATATTGAACACAAGGGGAACAGAGAAAAGCAACGCATAACTTATCTAAAGATCTCGTGTAAGTGAATGGCAGAGTGGGGCTAGGAAGAGATAGCAAAATAACAAACATTGCTAAGACCTACAAAACACAGAAAGTTGTGGAGAACCATGATCGCTAACTTCCTCAAGGGTCACCGCACATAGAAGAAGAAGAAGAAGAAGAAAGGAACCTATGAATGAAACACGATTTTTTAATTCTGTAAGCGAGTAATACTAGGACGGAAGAAAATATCTTCCAGGTTATTAAGCCTTAATTGGGCTGAAACAAGGCCAGGATAATTGATCATACAGTCATTGCATGAAGCGCTATAAAAATGGCACTAGATGGACCGAAACTTTGTGATAATAACAATGACGAGGACAATAGTCTGAATATAAATAGTATAAATAATGAAGAAACAACGAATATGCCTTACTAGTGAATTATAAAAGGAGGCACGGTGGAGTAATGGATACCGGCTCGGATTGAGAAATCGAAGAGTCGAGTTCGACTTCCGATCAAATCCATTACATTCACTTACTTAAAGATATGGATCCACTATACCATTCTCTCAGTAATGGGTAAATAGCAGGACAGGCCGAGTTCTATAGCCTTGGATGACAACTGGTCTACCTCTGAAAGAAATGGCAATCTACTACGCGAAAAAAGTCTGCCTCCTCAGTCATGTATCGAAAGATCACGCATGACACATAACTGACTGAGTAAATTATAACGTCCATATTGAACGTATGAAGACAAACTCTTTTCATTTCGCCGAGGAAAAAAGTAAAGACAGCTGTTACCACAAATATCATGGTAGTGATAGACTTTCCCATATTTACTTACCAACGGCTTGGGTAATATATTTGGAATTTACCCAGAATATATTGACTCTCCTGTCACAGTTATTTACTAAACAGGATTTTACCAATCTGTATGAAAAATATTTAATCAAATGATGATAAATAGGTTCACGATTTACTTCAACCGATATCTACATAAGAAAGAATGATGTCTTCACGTCCAGAATTCGACAAATTTATCAGATTGAGTCATAAATAATTTCCGTTTGTGTTTACGACATTATCCTTATTAAAAAGTAAAGTATAATTACACTTTATTGACGATTATTTGCAATGTTTTTTTGTTTGTTTTTTGCATTTTAGCTCGAAGGTCTTTGAGATGATTTTCGTAAAATTCCGCAGATTTTTATATTAAGATTTTTCATCATGCCTTGAATCTGAATTTCAGTAAAGAAGGTTTTCACAACTAAATGGCTTTGCAGCATAAAATCAAAATAGACGTCCGATGCAAGATCAGTTGGATAGAGCGAGTGGCTTAGAAGAGAAAAACAACTTCCTATATAAGATATAACGATTTATAATTTCGTATAATTTTATTCAACAAAAAGTATTTAGAAAAATGTGAAAAATTAAAATTTCCATTTTATTATTTTTTCTGAACATTATATATATATATATATATATATATATATATATATATATATATATATATATATATATATATATATATATATATATATATATATATATATATATACATATATGTATATATATATATATATATATATATATATATATATATATATATATATATATATATATATATATATATATATATATATATATATATATATACATATATATATATATATATATATATATATATACATATATATATATATATATATATATATATATATATATATATATATATATATATATATATATACATATACATATATATATATATATATATATATATATATATACATACATACATATACATACATATATATACATACATATATATATATATATACATATTTATATATATATATATACATATTTATATATATATATACATATTTATATATATATATATATATATATTTATATATATATACATATACATATTTATATATATATATACATATTTATATATATATATACATTTATATATATATATATACATATTTATATATATATATACATATTTATATATATATATATATATATATATATATTTATATATATATATATATTTATATATATACATATTTATATATATATATATATTTATATATATATATTTATATATATATATATATATATATACATATTTATATATATATACATATTTATATATATATATATATATATATTTATATATATATATATATACATATATATATATAATTATTATTTTTTAAAAAATTCATAACATATTTATGTTATAAATGTTTTTTTAAATACATAATTATATCTGCTCTACTCTGTATTGAGCACTCTTTTAAGAATAGTAATTGTTGATTATTGGAATTCATTCCCGTATACACCAATTATATATATATATATATATATATATATATATATATATATATATATATATATATATATATATATAAAAGGAGAGATTCCAGAGAGAAAAGTGTATAATGAAGAATGAAGCCGCAAATATTTTAGTATATAATATGGATTTTTAAATATAAATTATGCTTTATTTTTCAATATTTTTACCATGGAAAATTAAAGTATAATATTTATTTGAAACAATCCACGTTAAAGCCCAAAACATTTGCGCCTTCACTCTTCATTTATATATATATATATATATATATATATATATATATATATATATATATATATATATATATATATGAAATGAAAAGAAATGTATATATATATATATATATATATATATATATATATATATATATATATACTCTTAAATAATTTACCTGTCAGCAGTTGCACTCCAATTAGAGAAATGTGATCAATCAAATGCTTAATGTACATAATACATTAAAAAAAACTCAACTTCGTGGTTATTAATAACACATTATCCCCCAACATAATCTTTACAAATGAAGACTTATGCTGCATAATATTTCTGGTCTCCTTTAGGAGATTCTCTCTCTGCTTAATATAAGAAAACACGAAAATATATTGATCAGTCTGCAATATTTCTCTCGAGAAAATTAGCTTGTCACCGATCAGAGAAGGGTGCGACTTATAAATATTTAACACAAATCTATGGCGCACCGTCTGTTTACCCTCAGATTATCGTTGAAAATACAGCAGTATATTCGGACAACTAAACTAAATAAAAACGATTAAAAATTTTACAGTCGGTTCAACTGAATCGTCGGCAAAGAAGATTCAGTTCTTTTTTTTTAAAACTCTTAGCGGGCACGTGTTCAAATGCGTTTGAACTATGATTAATTTAGGCAGTAATCTATTCCACCATTGTAACAGGTGACCACACGATCTTTTCTTAATTCAGACTGCTGAGCGTACAAAAGATTCATAGTCTATTCATCGACTTTCTCCTTCGTTCCAAACAGAGTGGAAAGTATATATTATAGACACTTTTTCAACTTCTTTCCAAGTTCCAAGATATACCTGGCACCGTTAGAAACCAAAATAGATATGATAAATCTTGTAAATGTAACTTCACCGACACTTGAATCGACAAAAGAAAATCGGAGAACAAATAAAGAGAGCACCAAAAACAGTTATAAAAAGCAGGCCATATATATATATATATATATATATATATATATATATATATATATATATATATATATATATATATTTTATTTAAAAAACAGGTAGGCAAGGACTGGCCACGACGATAAGGTTCATGTGTATTCACGCAATCGTCAGGTAGCCAGTTCTACATGCCTATCCAGAAGACTTACTAACCCACCTAACCAACCACGGCTCTATTAGTACTAATTTAAAACACACACACAAACTTTTCTACTTTTATCTGTGATTCCATCCAAAAGAGACTGGCTACCTCCCGATTGTGGGCAAATGAAAGAAACTCATAGTCGTAGCCAGTCACAGACTACCTGGTTTTTGAATTAATATTGAAACTATGCCATTTCTTATTGAATACCTTTATGCCAGTTGACTACTTTGGGGCAGACTCTTTTTAGGGCTTGTCATTCGTTCCTGAATTTATATATATATATAACTACCTCATTGACCTATTAGACTATTTCATCCAAAAGTAAATAATGACGATACTCTGAACATAGACAAAACTATAAGATCCATATCTTCTACAAAAGCCAAATGCACGTCAACAAAAAGCACAATGAATATTCATTTAGACATATCATCAAGAAATACACTCTCCCAGTTTACTCCGAGAAAAAATTAAATTAAGATTTTATTACAAAACCGTTAAAACAGCAAATCTTATCTTTGATATGGTGACTTCCTTTCGTCTTTCAATGATAATGTTATAAAGCTTATCAGGCAATATGAAAGGAACTTACTAAAAATAGACAAAACTTGTCTATATTTTTAATGAAACATGCATCAATATATATATATATATATATATATATATATATATATATATATATATATATATATATATATATATATATATATATATATAAAATGATGTTTTAATTGTAGTCGTGATTGATAGAGCGAGACATGCTTGCTAACACATCGTCGAAGTGCCATTCTTTTGTAAGCGTTGCTTAGAGGTGGCAACCGGCTGAAAGAATGGAGCACGTGTGAGATCTGAACTCACTATTCTGTCGTAATTGATCTAGCGATACACTCTTGCTAAACATTACACCAAAGTCGTTAATATTCAACTATTATTTAAAAGCCTTAACAATAATTGTATTTAGTCAATAACCATTCCGTATGCATCGTGTCTTTTAATTATGTGTAAAACTTTGCATATATATATATTGTATAGGTATGTGTTTCTTTCTTTTTATCTGTTAGCTTATATTTTTCACTCAATGTCTTTATATGTAAGAAGCTATTCGATAGTCTTTTTGGGTTCTGTATATAGAATTTAAAATATTTTTTTCCTTTTAAACTAGAAGGGTTTCAGTGCTGCCTTGAGCAAAGAAAACATTCACTTAGAATCCTCACCTCGTCACTTTATACCAAATCTTATTGGAAATTCCTCGAGTCAGCCGACGGAACAGGTCAGCCATTTCCTTATCATGATATCCCAGTTCTTCAAGTAGATGGCTAAGAAACTCAATTTACCAACTCAGTCTTAGGTTGTGTCATTCCCTTGAGATATAACTGTGTTGAATCGCGATCTATCTTCAATTGAAATAACCAACAAAGATAACTTAGCTGACGGTGCTAACTTGTTCCTCATAGGAAAAAAAAATCATTCAAAGTGAGTGTCCCATAATTCCGTTGTGATTTTCTTTTCACTTCGTTTTTCTTTTCTTTCTTTCATTTGAACACTTTTGCACTGCATTATATTACTCAATGTTTGATTTGCTTTCCCTTTTCTTCGGGATCTTCTTTCTCTTTTCCAACGTGTTCCCTTTCTGAAACAAGACTTTCCCTTCTCATAGTATTGTATTTATACGTCCTCAGTCACTCGACCTACATTCTCGTTAACATCGTCGTCATCTTCAGGATAAAATCACCTTTAGATTCGTTATAGCCACAACGATCAATACAACTAGCACCACAACCGTCATCACTATCACAACCACCACCATCATCATCTATTACAGTGACAACAGAAACAGGGTCTGACCAATTTTTATCTAATTGTCTGTTTATTTCCGTAAAATGAATAACTTGTCCGGTAAAAAAATTAACGAAACCATAGATAATTTCATAGTTATCCACTTTCATACTCTAAGTACTTTTATTGCTTTAAGAAATAACAGGAAAAAATTGTACACATTAACGAATCCAGAATCTTATCGAGACAATAGAAATTGAAAAAAAAAATAAAAAAATTGACGTCTGCTTGTATGTAACCCGTACCTCTTTTTTCACTTACCCTCTTCGATCTCTCTCTCTCTCTCTCTTTTTTTTTTCCCTTTTCTCTTTCTGTTATTTTTTTTATCGTTTCACACCAAGCAAGGCGATAATATCATGAGAACGCAGGAAGTTAAAGTGAAAGAGAAAGAAAATGAAAAGAATGGGGAGGAATGAGAAAAGAAATGGAACTGCGTTCAAGAAGACATAAAATGGCGAATGATGTTGCATTGAAATTTTTGAAGATTGAAGCTATCAGGGAAGCTAGAAATTAGAAAATGGGAATTGCGAGAAATCAAACAGGGTAGATGTGGCGGATGCATTTAGCTAGTTCGACGGTAAAACGGTGGAATATTTTGGCCAATCCAGTAGCACGCTTAAATTCATGTAGACGTTGCACTAGGGGGAAAAATCATTAGAGCAGTTGCCATGAAAATGATTGGAGAAAAGACAAAAGACAGGCAGAATCCACAGACAGTGAGAAAGTGACTCGAATCGAGATACTTGGTCAATACAAATCAATATATATATATATATATATATATATATATATATATATGTGTGTGTGTGTGTGTGTGTGTTTTTTGAAAATATAGTCTTAAGATGTGCTATATTTATGGGATAAAGTGCTCAATATCAGAGAGCGTGTGTAAATATAAAAGTGAACATAGAAGTCAACACTTAGAGGCAACAGTCTGTTTCATGCTAGATGCAATCGTCAGCCCACGTTTCATGCTAGATGCAATCGTGGCCTGACGATTGCATCTAACGACTGTCGCCTCTAAGTGTTGAATTCTATGTTCACTTTATATATATATATATATATATATATATATATATATATATATATATATATATAGACTAAGAAATGGTCACAGCACCATTACGTGGGATAAAAGGATAATATTATCTGCGTCACCTATGTGTACAGATTATGCTTCTTCTTACTTACAAACCACGAATACTTATATTTGAGTGAAACTGTCATTAATTTATGCAACTATTTTAATAGAAAATATGTATGAAATTTATCTTAATTCATCCGATTTGATGTGAATAAAGGTTAATTACTGGTAAAATATTTTCATAACTGGAAACTTAAGTCAAGGTGTTTTTTCCCATTTATTGGCTTTACTCTGTCATAGATTTTACTGGTGTCACTGAACTGTTTGGATGTAAAAATGACCGCCCCACCCCCAAAAAATTGATACTTTTTTGAACACCGATCTCTTTCTAAAGATGCATGAAATGTGTTTAGTTCATTCTAAGTAACTGACTTCCCCTTCTATACTTTACAAGTGCCTGAGCAGACCAAAAATGTAGTATTGCTACTATATCTTGATAGAGTCCAAAAAGCGTCTAAGCGTCCTTGTGGGTGATGAATTATTCTCCACCTTGCAACCTCTTTCCTACAAACGAAATTTTACGAACCTCTCGCTGCTCTGTCGCTGTTCCATCTGTGTTCTGATGGTCTATATTCCTTCGACACACTATCCCTGACATTTACAACTGGGACCAACCATGCCACGTACACAAAACTGAATCATTCCATTACCTATAATAAGAAGTAAGTTCCATGCGGGGAGAACTTCTCCCCAATAACTGCTGCTTTGGTTCCGGGCAGGACGTTTTTCTAATAGCTACAATCTTTACATGTTCGAGTCTAGGGCTAACCGTTACTATATCTTCCCCTGAACTTAACTTCTTGTCATTTACTTCGCTAATACGATATTACAATTACACATCAACACTCTGCCTTGAGTGGCTCTTGGGTTTTTTTTAACATTAGTATAAAAACTCCTTTTTATAGCGCTTCATTCTGCGGTTATGTGATTAATCATCCTGGTTTTGTTCCAGACAACTTAAGGCTTAATAATCTGAACTATATTCTCTTTCGTTCTAGTATTATCCGTTTACAGAATGAAAAACTTATTCTTCATACATAAACTTTTCTTCTTCTTCTTCTTCTTCTTCTTCTTCTTCTTCTTCTTCTTTACAAGAGTCATTGTTCTATAGGAAGAAAGTGTCGCTGCCGACATTTGACTTTGAACATAGATCGACAGTAAGCAAACAAGCGATCCTGTTATTGAATTAAATAGATCACGTTACCATTGAGGAAACGCATAAGTAGGAAGTGCCGTGACGTCCAACTGATCGCATTTCTATTATATCCTCTATTCCTATTCGGATCGCCATTTCTGGTCTATCCACTATTAAAGGACCGCTTTTCTCTAATCTATTCACTATACTATTTCTCTGTTTGGATCACTATTCAGATTACCATTCGAGCGAGTATTATCAAGCAAGTACTATTAGTGCGAGTGTTATTCGAAGGCGTCTGACACCAGTATTGTTCAACGGCGTTACTATAGTTATATCTGCGATTACAAAGTCTCTACTACAACGAGCATTACGAAAGTGACAACGAGTATTTGTTGACATTACAAAAGTGGCAACGAGTGTTCGTTGACATCACAAAAGTCAGATCGAACCAAAATGTTGTGTTGCTAGTATAAATGGAGCTGGACAGAACAATTTCATTAGAAATAACAAAAATGTAATGAACGGTTATTCAATATTTATCTTCCTATCTGATATTGAATGCTGGACAATCTTCTCAATTAAGAAGTGACATGAGGCAAAAGAAATGTGATTCCACAGAAGAATGCTGGTAACACCATGAACTAAAGATATGAGCACCAACGAAATTTTAGACAGAAATAAAGTTTTAGAGCGAAAATAAAACACACGTATACTTATCAATAAGAGAGGTTGAAAGTTATATGAAAGAGAACTTGGTAAAGTTGATATTCACAGGACCTACTAATGGCAAGAGAGGCAGAGAAAAACAAAGCTTAGTCTAAAAAGGAGTCAATACACATGCGTATTCATATGAGCCAAGGACGACAATTACATTCTCCCCGCGATCACTCCCACGCAGGCGAGGATATTACACTAACCCCTTTATCTTAACGTAATGGGTAGGGTTGACCGGGCAACTTCTCATATGTAAGTTTAAAACTGTTGTGAAGGTACATTTTCTTCATTAAGTCTCTCAACTACACAGGCCGGCATACGTAAATTAACACTAGTCAAAAACCAGGGACGTCTGTTCAAATATGTCACGTGTATCACTGGATTGTTTAAAGTAATGTAAAAATAATGTAATGGCGGAAGAATTTTAAGAAATATAACAGTCAATATATATAATGAGCTACAGGAAATTGTGGAGACCCATGATCACCTACCTTCTGGAAGGGCATGCCCATAATAAAAGAATGTTGAAAAATGAATATTTGATTCGTTCGACTTGTTTATTACCGGCTTCGAACGACATGAGAAATTTTTCAGCAGTATGACATTTGTTTTTGTTTTTACAAGCCAGTCACTAAATTCTGTAATTCTCAGACGCACAAATTTTATTATCTCAACGCGTTTGCCTTGTCTGCTGTTTTTGGATTATATTTCCGAAGAATGCAAATCGTGACAATAGGCTTCACTTATCCTATTACTTATCCTTCAATTTAATAACTATCTTGCAATTTTCCTATTCTTCAAGTCTATGGTTTCGTGGCACGGTTTCTGGTGATTTCAAGTTTCGATTTATTATCGACAGACAACGTATCTATGTAGTGTATTACATCTGTGTTCTTTATGAATTTAAATCTTGACATATTTGTCTGTTTGCAACTTGTCTGTTAAAAGCATATACAGCCACTGTGAAAAAAATATTTCATCAGTATTTTTAATGGAGTGTAATATAGATATTTGTTTCAGTGCAAAATAATAACAATTTCATCAATGGCAAACAGAATTGCATGCATCTAGAATATAAAAATATAAAGCTATTTCTTTAATTCTAAGAAGTAAACTGATGTGATGGAATAGCCTGCTGCCCCACGAATGTCGGCATTAGAGGTGGTAACCAACTGTGAGTATCCGTCAGGACAGCAGACGGGAGGGTCGAGCTGGGATCTGCGAGACTAGCGGCCTTTCGATAATAGCACACACTCAACTCTACTGACTTGCGACGACCGTGCGCATAACTATTACTTCCTTACTAGTTGTACTGGTTACAATAAACCTGTTACTAATTATCCACCGTGTCTGTCGATTCCATATTCCTATTAGCACGGAATATAACTGTTGTGGTAGGATCCACCTAATTTGCATAGTGGAGTACCGACCATATAAATATGGTTGGTGCCGGGAAGAGAGGGAGGAATCAAGAGATTCTGCCCGACTGCGACTCAGTCAACACATTCTCCAGGAACGGTCTTACCAGGAATATACAAAAGACTATATGTAAATATTGTGTACACATTCTTGTTTCAATACATTTTGTTCTAAGTACATTATTCCATGCATTAGTCAAGTTTCAACAATAACATAAACAAATTAGCTAAGAGAAGTATCCTCTCAAGGGAGACCTTTAAATTTCCTCGGTTTCCCCTATCTAAACAAGGTCAATCTTTTATCCGAGGAGTCAATACACATGCGTATTCATATGAGCCAAGCACGAAAATTGCTTTCTCCCCGCGATCACTCCCACGCAGGCGAGGATATTACACTAATCCCTTTCTCTTAACGTAATGGGTAGGGTTCTACTGAAAAGTTGGAATCCCCGTGACCGGGCAACTTCTCACATGTAAGTTTAAAAACTGTTGTGAAGGTACATTTTCTTCATTAAGTCTCTCAACTACACAGGCCGGCATACGTAAATTAACACTAGTCAAAAACCAGGGACATCTGTTCAAACATGTCACGTGTATCACTGAATATAATGTTTAAAGTAATGTAAAAATAATGTCATATTATAAAGGAAATCCTGTAATTCTTTGTTCGTTTACTATTCGGATACTAAAATAAAGTTCATCAGATATGCTCTTCTATTTGGCCGAACAAGATTTCTGTATATCGGGCTTTACGGTGACTTCCCAAAAATGTAGTAGGCAGAATCGAACCTTTCTGGAAGGCACATTTTCTTTTTTTAAAATCTCGCTAATGTACAAGTCAATAAACATACATTTATGCTGTTAAAAACAAGGATTATAGTGCAGCATGTATATCCACTACATATAAATTTTAAATTACAGTGTAACCCGGATATAAGAGACCCGGACATAAGAGTGATTTTATCTGGTCCCAAATTAGAGCCTGTGTTAATGTAAACAAAATAGACCAAACCCGGATATAACAGAAACCCGAATATAAGAGACTTCTTCTCCGGTCCCGACAAATCTCTTATATCCGGGTTACACTGTAATGAGAAACAATTAATTAAATAGAGTGTTCAGTATGAAAATACTTAAATGCACTGCCCTGCGTATGACAATAAACTACATCAGCGTCCTGGGTAAGACAATAAACAACATCCAACAGCAAGACCACTGATCACGAGGCTTTGAGGAGCGTGGAACCACTACTGATCTTCCCAGGTCCACCCTGGCCAGGAGTTGTAACTTCTGTTATGGTCCCAGTTATGGGTAACTATTAACCCCCAAACTAGTGAAATAAAGTTTTGAAGAAAACATTATTGCCAGCAATACATTTTTAAAGAAAAATATTACCAGCAATAAAATTTTTTTCGGCATTGAGGTTGATAGGCCGTAAAACAAACCGAAACAAACCAAACTATACATTTTGGGGAAAAAAAAAATACCAGCTATATATTTAAAAAAAAAAAAAATACCAGCGATACATTTTTTAAGAAAAAAAAAATTACCAGAAATAGAATTTTTTTTAGAAAAAATTATTACTAGAAATAGATTTTTGTAGAAAAAATATTGCCAGAAATATTTTTGAAAGAAAAAATAAAATTACCGACAATACATTTATGAAGAAAAATATTACCAACAATAAAAATTGTCCGCATTAATTAACCCATTATGGTTGATATGCCGTAAACGAAACGAAACGAAACCAAACCAACTTAAATGCTACTCGACTAAACAAACGCTTCCAGAATGCTGGAGTGTACAACTGCTTAAACAGTGACAATAACAACAAAGATTATGACATATCAGGCCGAAGATGGAGTACTGCTGCCATATCTGCAGCGATACACACTTCACTTACCTGTTTTGATTGAGTCCCAAATCCTTTATGCAGCCTTGTGGGTGATGAACTGATTTTCTCTTTACAGCCCTTTTCCTAGAGATGGAACTTTGCAAGATTATTATTATTCTACCCTTATTTTCATGGAAAAGACGAGCAATATTCCTTAGTTCCCCCAACTCTAACTCTCTCAACTATTGACATGCCACGCCGCATATACTGAGGTAAACCACCAAAATTCTCTTTGTTCCTTTTGTAAGGAGTAAGTTTCACAGGGATCGATTCTTCTCAAGATACGTTTCTGTGTGGAACAGAATCTCAGGTGGATGCTTTCACGATCACTTCAATTGTAACCTCTTCATTTCAATGGCTAACCGTTTTCTTTAACAGATATCAGTATAAACTGCACCTCTTAGTTATACCGCTTAGACAAGAACCACATTCAGTAATCTTCTGCTATGAGTGGCCCTTGAACCTTCTATCGGGTTAATATAAATAAAAAGAAAAGAAAAAACAGTCGTAATGCAAATAATTATAACTTTTTATCCTAGAAATTATGGGTTTACGTATACATTAAACATGTCAGATTTTATTATGCAAATAGAATTCATTACGATAAAATTAATTCCAGCATTTTTCACATTTTTAATTATATTATAAATGTGGCTAGAAACTTTGCCTTATAACATACATCTTATTAGAAATGTTTTCATTAATTTATTTAGCAGGATTAGATTTTATTACGTCTCTTGAGAGTAGTTCATCATATAAAACTACAGTTAATATTTATCTTTTAGGTTCAGTTGTATGTAAATATTGTCATAGATCTTAGGAATATATAACAACAAAATAGACAAAATTGTTACAACGTTGATGAGTTATGAGAAATCGATATTTTTTAAAAATATGAGAAGGATGAAAAATGATTACAATCATAAAAGGAAGAAATTGAAAACATTATCAATGTGTGAACCGCAAAAAAGAAGTATTACAAAAATGTATAAGAATAATATGAAAGAATTTTCGAGAAACATGTAAAATCAAATGAGCAAGAAAATATTTTTATTAAATTAAAAAAAAATGTATAATATTTAGAAAATTTATTAAAATCAGGAAAGCCATCAAACAGGAATCTTTAAATAGATACCACAAAGAGAAGGCTGGTAGTTAGATGATGAAGTACATGAAAACTGATTTCTCGACACCGATGATTGTAGAGCTACATTGATTGGATCTAGTGCCTTAAGCTAGAAATTTCTTCTTTGATGGAAATAGCTCAAACTAATTAGAAGTTAATGCTTTCAGATCATATTCAGTCGAGTAATATTGCAATTCTTTCAATGCTTTCATCCTGGGTAAGACGTTAAACGACATCCGCATCCTGGGTAAGACGTTAAACTACATGGGCGTCCTGGGTAAGACGTTAAACTACATGGGCGTCCTGGGTAAGACGTTAAACTACTTCCAGCAGCAAGGCCTCTGATCATGAGATTTTGAGGAGCGTGGAACTACCTCTTAATTGCTGGTGTTCCCAGGTCCATTCTGACCCAGGGTAGTAGGACCTGTTAGGGTCCCAGCTAGTTAAATATTAACAGCAATACTTTTTTGAAAAGAATTATTACCAGCAATACAATTTTGAAGGAAATATATTACCAGAAACAGATTTTTGACAAAACAAAATATTACCAGCAATAAAATTTTTTGTCAGCATTAACTAACTCATTGAGGTTGATATGCCGTAAAACAAAATAAACCAAACCAATCTAAACCAAAGAATACATATTCTACTCATACAAATCTATCCTAAAAATGTTGTCGGAATTAAATAACCCATTGAGGTTGATATGCCGTAAAAACAAAATAAACCAAACCAAAACTAAAATGCTTATAATGGTAAATTCACACACACACAAACACACACACACACACACACACACACACACACACACACACACACACACACATATATATATATATATATATATATATATATATATATATATATATATATATATAATTGTACAAGAAGATTATTCCCATAGTATTCTGTATATTCTTTTAGCCATTATCCAGGACGATTTTATTTTTAATTCTAACTTAATACATGATTTTTATGTATGCATCTAACTGTATAGGAATGTTTTATTTTCCAAATAGTGCTCAATATATGTGTGTGTCTGTGTGTGTGTGTGTGTCTGTGTGTATGTATATGTGTGTGTATACAAACATACAGACACACACATATATATGTCTATGTGTGTGTGTAAATTGCATTCTGAATATCTTACCAAAATTGATTGGCTATTATCAATTTTCGCGATAAATCTTTGACTTACATAATGAATTCCGACATTGTGAATATGGACTTGATAGATTTTTTTCTATTGTTTTTTTTTTATTTTCAAAGAATCTATATTTTTTCACTTCCGAGCTTTGTAAACATGTTCAAATATTCCGATTGTGTCACAAGAAAGGTATATCTATGGAGTGCCACCAATGCCAATTGATAATCCATATGCACCAAAATGATTGCAGAGATAAAACTCGAGAAGCAATATTCATATTTTTGACTAATCTGCAATGCACTAAAGTACAATAGAAAGTAAGAAGAAAGGTTTATCACATATAAGAAAATTATTCATGAGCTATGCATTATCTATATTACAACTGCCATATAGGGAAAAAAAATGAGTAATTCGCGACACCGAATTTAGAGCTGGACACTCTCAGTATATTCTTTCCGTCATGTCTGTAAATACCGGTATGAGGCTACTGATTGCAATAATTATTGAGTGGAACTCTCCATTCGAATTAATGGGATTATTGTGCGTCGATGGTTTGCGTTTTGATTTAGAATTTACCGGACGTTAAGCCGTGCTGCGCTACTAACAAGATATTCACTGAAATGGTTAATTATCTTTGGTTGACTTTTAATTATTTCTTCTCGTTAGGTATTTATTTACGGTTGTAATTAAAAATTGTTTTATTTAACATTGAAGTCTTGAATATTTTCGAATTCAGATGATCAATTAAAAATTATTAACGACCACCGTATGTTAGAAAATATATAATTCAGTTAAAATTATTAGTAATTATTAGAAATATTTTCTTATAAATATCGTAAGATATATACAACATGGATAATAAATCACTACAAAAATAACCATTTTGTTTCAACACACTCTGTGTCTTAATGAAAAAGAAAATGAAATTTTTGGAATAAACTTCAAAAACGACAACAAAAATCCTGCTTTAGCTATTTAATATAGAAAACAAAAATAAATTTTAATATTAAAATTAAAACTGGCAAGTCTTTAATTAAAAAAAACTGTCAATTCACTTCATTGAAATTACGTTGAAACTGGTGAATATTTATATTTTTCTTTTCCGAATTCAGATGATCAACCCTACTAAAATTACGAATCTATTACGTTGTATCACAAATAAATTCAACTTTTTATCAACTTTACCCATCAAAATAAAATACAATTCTGTTTCATTTATATATTTGTTACAAGAAAAACAGGATAAATTTTTGGGATAATATATGGTCAATGTCAGAAATATATATATATATATATATATTCATACAGCGTATATAAATATAAATACATAAAGTGAACATTGAAGTCAACACTCAGGCCAACTATACGATTTTATGCACCTACTTAGCATTAAAAATGGAGTTTGGTTACGGCCTGTCACCTAAAAATTTGAGTGTTAAAAAACAAGGAGGCTCTTCAATGTTCACCGTTATATTTATATTATATATATATATATATATATATATATATTTTTTTTTTTTTTTCTTATATATGCAGAATTTTTAAAGCGTTTGATATTTCTCGCCAGAAAATAACTGACATAATTTATAATTTATTGCTTTGAATATTTCTGCTATATATGTTCTGGTGCTCCTGCTATTTATTTAAAGACTCTTGATAAAATCCAATTTTATTGACCCTGGCTGTGGCATATCGGCTTCACAGTCACATTCCCACACTAGATTGGGTGCGACTGAGTAATGAGTTCGTTCATAACGGATACATTCCTTTTGTATTTTCTATAAATTGTTCTTTGTTACCTAGATTTTATATAATTTATATCTGTATGTCCCATTTTAATGTTATTTATATTTATATATATATATATATTTGTATATATATATATTGCTGTGTGTTGGTGTTTGATATATTTATATATATGTTAGTTCGTTTATATATGTATTTGGTTGAAAGTTGTTGTATTTTTATGTATATATATTTAGACATTATTTTGGATATAATAATTTTAAAGAATAATGTATGTGTGTATATTTTATGTATTTTTGTATATCTATATAGTGTGTGTGTGGAACCTATATGTATGAGTTTGTGTGTATGTGTAGGTTCTTTTGGTATATCGCGACTGTTTTTTATATATCTAAGTATGGACCGATCTTTTATGTGTGTGTATTTAGGTTTATTCATTGTCATCATAGATATGTATATGTACGTATATGTTTATGTTTATAATTTTAAATGTATTTCTGTACGTATATGTATGTATGAATATATATATATATTATTTTTTTTTTTTTTTTATGTGTGTTAATTTGTTTTTGCTGCCGTGTATATATATATATATATATGTATATATTTGTGGATTTCTTTATCCTGTTTTCTTTGCCAAATATATAATGAAACTATTATCAACTTATTATATATATATAATTGATATTTATTGTTTTAAGTTTTTCGTTTTGTATATTAAATAATATTATTTTAAACATTTTATCTTTATATATTTGCTCCCTGCAATAAGTGGTTAGCATTTATTTAATCTAAAAAAACAAAAACATTGTGGATGTTAAAATCGGTGTCTATGTGTAGGTATTCACATTTAACTGTCAAAGTGTATATAAGCATTCCAACAGTTGTTCATGTATTCCCCACCTTTTTTTTTTTTTTTTTTTTTTTTTTTTTTTTAAGTGTGTGTATTTTGTGTGTGTGTGTGTGTGTGTGTGTGTGTATGGGTTAATTATGTCTGGATGCGTATGTATTATAATCTGATTGTGTTTTTGTTGTGTCACGCGTGAAAGACCATATTCAGTTTAAAATAAAAACGAAAAGAAAAAAATAACGACAGATGAACGAATTGTAGCAAATTTCAATGAAGAAATGAATTGAATAAACATATATATTTTTTTCTTTCTCAAAATTTTGTAGTTTTTAAACTTAATAGTGATTAAATTTGGATTTTTAAAATTCTTTTAATTTTTAATATTAAATTTTATCATATAAATTTATAATTATTAGTTAGTAAAAATTATTTTTAATATTACACGTATTTAAAGATCTAAATAGCTATAATAGCCATAATTTTCACCTTTTGATTGATTCGAGAACCTATCGTTACCAAATTTTTAAAACCATTTATTTTCTTTTCAACACCATCACTTGATAAGACACAGAGTGTGTTGAAACAAAATGGCTATTTTTGTAGTGATTTTATAACATACTTATGTTATAAATTTTTTTTAATTATATAGATATATCTAAATATATATATATATCGACTATCCCACTTGCACACAAAACTTTTGATATTTATATATATATATTCACGAAACACATGTGTTGGGATCGATAAATCCTTTGTCAATTTTATTGCCCTTTTTTCGTTGTACATTGTTCCATAACAACATCATTTATTTTTTCTATAAATTGTTCACCTTTTATGAAATGTTGAAATATTTAAGTAATATATATGTCTAATTACTCCTATTAACCTTCATAAAATTCAAAGAAAAATATGGCATTCGTCTTGGCATAAATCAATTCATACTTCTTAAATGGAAATCTTTTTTTTTTGCTTCATTGTCACTTATAAATTATATTAAATTTTATACCTTATCATCTTCTAAATTCTGTGCATTCATATATAGTTTGAAGATTTTTGTTATATTCTCTAACAATGATTGTTTTGAAATTACCTCCATATAAAAAATCCATCAAAATTTAGTAAATTTTTTAGATTATCAACATACCTTTGATTTTGTTTGCTATTTCCTTCTTCATCAAAATAAGATTCAGCAGTTTAATTTTTATTGAAGTCCTATTGATTTTTCTTATTATCGATATAATTCATTATAGACGCAGCCGTACTTTTCATTAATAAATCAAGCATAAACTTTATTATTGTATGTTATAAAGCTGAACTGAAATTTCTTTACCATTAATCAGAATGGTTAACCATAATGATACATTCGTCATAACAATTCATATATCTCACAATTTTTTTGAAATACCTCCATTATGGAAGCCCTTTTTTTGACTTGTTTCCGACAATTTAATTGTATTCTTTTCTTATTATCATTTCACTATAAGAGTCATAATTTGATTATTGTATGTTTTTGTTTTTTGTGTAAATTGTTTCTTATATGATGAGAAAAAATAATTGTATTCTGACAATTCTCTTCTTTTGTTCCTAATTGAAATACGCACTTTTTCTTAGAAATTTTTTATTGCGCTGGCGGGTGTCGTCAGTGATGTAATTACTCAGGTCATTGGGTAGTTTCGGGCCTTACAACATCATACCATCCTCGCTGAGTCGACCCCGTCAGAGCTGATCAGGCTCCGACGCACCCTCCTTCTGTATCACGCTATGCGACACTGATTTTTATAATTATCTCAGCCGACTTGTACTCGATACTAACAGGATACAGATAGGGAAAGTCCATAGCGCTCAGATAAGTTGGGTTATTCGAAGGAAGAAATTTTTGTTAATTTGTTGTTAGTTTTTAAGTTTATATATTAAAAACAGTGATAATAATATGTCCCATCCAGAATGACTGTAGGTTAACCGATTAAAATAAATGTACTTATCAAAATTTCAGTACAATAAACTACATCTATATGCGTTTATACAAGTTTTCTGGTTTACAGTTGAAATGCCACTATTAAATTATCCAAATCCCTCCACCCTCAACAAGAAAAAAAAATCCTGTATTACAATTTAATATGAATTTCGGTCTAACAATTTGTACAAGACAGTAATTCCCTAATCCCCTGAAAAAATGAGTTTTTGCGAAAAGTTAGGACCACGAAAAAAAACAAACCGATATTATACCGTATATATTCAAGTATAACATATTTTTTTATGATCATTTCTTTTTATACTCAAAATAGGGTATCATATTGTACACATGTAATCATTTGTAACAGGTTAAAATAATTCATTTTTGTGACAGGTCACATCATATACAAGTAAATTTATTTTGGAGGAATTAAAATTAATTCCAAAATATTGAGGGGAAGCAGAAGTCGGCTTATACACGATTATCTACTGTAGTCAAACAGCTGTAGAAACTGTAAAGTTAAAAATAAATAAAAACAAATTAATAACATTTTAACAACCAAAAAATATTAGGCTAAGGCATTTCAAAGTGGTATATTGGTTAGCAAGCTTGTCTAGCTGGATTGGTTATAAGTGAGTAGTGAGTTCGAATCCACCTGGATTCTCCACAGATTCAGCCTTGTGTCACATCTAAGCAACGCTCAGAGAATCATCAGGGCACTTCAAAGTGGTGCAGTGGTTAACAATCTTGTCTCGCTAGAACAATTACGACTGAGTAGTGAGTTCGATCCTCACTGGGGGTTCTGAAATTTCGGTCTTGTGTAACATCTAAGCTACGCTTAGTAAAACATTCGGATAATTCGATGTTGTTTAATGGTGAGCTAGATTGTATTTCTAGATCATTTACGACAGTAGAGATTTCGATCCTCACTGGGTGCTTCACACTTTCGGTCTAGTGACACATCTAAGCTGCGCTTAGAAAATTTGCTGGGGACTTCGACGTGCTTTAATGATTAGCAAGCTAGTTCAATTACGACTGAGTACTGAATTCAATCCTATCCTCATTAGGCGCAACGCACTTTCGTCTTGTGCCAAATCTAAATTACGCTTAGTAATTCACCCTATAGCATTAGGATATATAATACAATCTTAAGTGGAAAATGTGTTCGTTGTAGCGTTAAAAGTATCTAAGCATCTGGTATTTGTTTAATTTCTTTCTTAAGGATCGCATTTTGAATATGAAGAAATCAAGATTAGAATCGGATGATAAGCGTGACAAATTTCTGGTTCTAATTAGAGTAAACGTCAGTTTTGTCCCTGTTGAAATACGTTTCAGAAACAGAAGACATTATAATGAAAATCAAGTAGAGAAATATAAGTTTAGAGATAAGAACAATCAGAATACAAATAATGAGAAAGAATTTCCCATCATATTTAAGAGGTTAGAGTTTCTATTTCTCCTTAAGCAACTTGAATACACTTGACAAAATGAACAGAACAATGATGGCTTTGATATGTCTAATGAGAATGAAGGATTGTGTTGCCTATAAGGATTTAAGATATGAAGGATAAGATATTAGAAAATATTTAGTACACCTGACAAACTATGCAAAATATGATTCTTTCTATAGTAGCAATGTATATAAAAAGATGCATTACTTATATATGATATCGCATAATGAGTATAATATATTCAGAAATAATATTCCTCACAATTGATTTTCCAAGGCCGAAAATATGGAGCGCCTAGTGAGGATCGAACTCACTACTCAGTCGTAATTGTTTTAGCGAGTCAGGTTTGCTAACCATTACACCAGCTCAAAGTTACCATCACGAATGATAATGTATACAAGATAAGATGTAACTGTATTACACATGCTTATAGAAAACTGAATTTTACGAAATTATCTTTATAAAAACAAGCACGGAATTACATACGATAAAAGTTTGAGTTTGTCATCAGTCAATATTGGTTTATTTAGCAGAATTTTTTTCGTCCTGTGAATGACGATAAACTACATCCGGCAATAAAGCCTCTGATTGGAAGGTTTTGAGAAGCCTGGAAATCTTTACATAAACTCTATATGTAAACTCTATAGTAATATGAAATTAATATGAAATGCTACAGTAATATGAAATTAATATGAAAGGATAGAAGATGTAAGCTTTTCAATAACCCATGTCCTTTGTACTTACATGAGAAACAATATATTACTAGGTTTATATAAAAAATAACAGTTTACTAAATCAGTGAAATTAAGTAGCTATTTTTGCCGTCATTGTCATAAATTTTATTTAAATAATATTTAAATATAAAAAAAAATGTAACCTAATAATATACATGCTTATACTTGATGTGAAAATAATTCTACATACTGTAAGGGATTCTAATACATTTAATTGTTCTTAAAAGAATATAGTATATTAAAAATTAGAAATTAAAAATGAAAATATTTCAAATCGTAGTTAAATAAAACGTATTCTAACCTAACCCCCCCCCAAAAAAAATCTTTGAATATACAAATAGAAAAAAATGCCGTAACAATTTTTGCCGTGAACAATAAAATTTTAAAAAATCTAGACGACATGCATTTAACGGATGTTAGATTTCATTGAAAAATACATCCCTACCCCGACCAAAACATAACTAATAACTGATACATCAAAATACAGACATAATGAACACGCAGACACCCCCTTGTCTAGTGGAAGTGGATTTATCTGTAACCTTGGAAACATGAATTATGATTTTAGCTGTGTCTTCAAAACCCAGTAATTTTAAAAGTTGCTCCAAAATTCGCCTGAGGATCAAATGGAACTAATGTCTTTAATTTAATTACAAAATTAAATGCGGAGCTTTTAGCTTCCATTTTTGAAACATGGTTAGAACTGTGTAGCGAAAAACATATTTTAAAGCAATTAATTTATAATATAACTCTATATAAACTTTATATTGGTCTTTTAATAAATAAATAGTTTATAGTCTTCTAATGCCGAAATTTTATCATTAATTTATTTTACAAAAATGATTAGCTGGTAATTTTTTAAATCTTTTTTTTTTATTATTATTAAAATGTATGGCTGGTATTTTTAATGTAAAAATATTTATACCTTCATAGTGTTTTGACCAAAGTTTGGGGGTTAGCTACTTAATCATAGCAGGCCCTAACAGGTGCTACTACATCGTATCAGGGTGGACCTAACGTGAAGTCGCTGGTAATGTGTTGGTATTTTTTACATAAAAATATATGGCAGGTAATTTTACTATGAAAATATATTTTTATAGTTTCAGAGTGTCTCATTTTTTTTGGGGGGGTCACTATTTAGCCATAGCTTGGACACTATCTCGTTCTACCACCCTGGAGTATCGTGGACCTGGGAACAACAGCAAATAATAGAGAGTTCTAGGCTCCGCAAAACATCCCAATCAGAGACCTTGTTGCCGGATGTAGTTTATCGTCATACCCAGAACAACAAAAGTGAAGTGAAACAAACCAAAATCAAGTGATAACAATTTTGACACTTAGCATGGAGATAAAAAAAAAATAATATGCAATAGCTTTTACATATCCTACCAGATCGGTCCATTGAAATGACAAGAAAATTAAAAAAAGGAATTAATAGTCGTAAATAACTACGCGACCTTATATATAGATATGTCAGTGGAGTAGAGAGAGTAGTCGTCAGAAAAAGAAAATTGGAAAAAATTTAAAACCTATCCCCGAAATTGAGGAAGATTTTAAAACATTAAGTTTGAGTCCATGCCCATAAAATTTGACACTAATAGAAATACGCCAGTTTTTAGAAAGAAAACTGTAATTTGATGGGTTATAATCAATAACACAAATACATGATACTAATTTGTTGACAGTCTCTAAAGGAGATCCAAAATAATTCTTAAGGTAAATAGGTAAAGAAAGTTAGAAAAAAAGACAAAATGTAGGAAGGCATATCCACTTTTTAGATTATGCGTAGGCTATGTATTCAGGACATGAATATCAAACTAACTGTTGTGAGATAACGCGTGTGCATCTTATTTTGAGACGCGCAAATTGATGAAGTAAATGAGTTTATCTACATGCCTATTACTGTATCGGACGGCGACCAATTTGAAATAGAAATCCAAACGCCCACGGATATAGCCAAACTAGTCTTCCAGAAACCAAATAAATATTATGGAATGGAAATATTCTTACATACAATGAAATGAATGCTAAGGTGATGTGTAATATCTAATATTCTCTATCTTCTTGGAAGATGAGCAATTTCATCCCTGTTGACGAAAGGACTTAAAGCGGGAGAAATCTGGGTCTGCCAAAGAATGCATAGAATACTATTGTCAAAATAGCTGAACAATTAAAACGTCATAAGAAAAAAGTCATACTTACAATCAGTAAGAGATATTGTAAGTATCGTGGACGCATAATGAAAAAAGAGTGCCTGGAGAATGTAATGCTCACATAAAATTGAACACAATAGAGGCAGATGAAAACAACAAATAATCCTCTTAATGATTTTGTATGATTGGCCGGCAGAACAAGAGACAAGGTGGTAATAAATGCCAAAGCAAGCAACTGTAGAGTGCCATATTCGTGCATGTTTTGAACAGATGTGGCATCTGTGTCATGTAGAAAAACTAGATTAAACTACTTAATGTGTTTGCTAATCCCCCTCTAAATAAAAATAATACTGACAACTTCACCAAAACCTCCTTACAGACATATGACCTACAGCAGCTTTATGGGATTTTACAATACTCACAGACAGGAAAATCAAATCTAATCCCTTAGACATACTGATCAAAGACCACTAAAAAAAGAATATGCTTTCCTATTGACATGGAGGTTCCTGTTGCTCTGAAGTTCTTCAAAAAGACTATGAACTACATGGCACTGGATCTGGAAATTAAAAGAAAATGTAGTGTATGAAGACATCAATAATTTCAGTTACGTTTGGGGCCCTTGGTTTGATTGATTTGAAAACACTCTGACAGGTTCTTTGAAGTGATCCCTGGTAGCCTATGTCATAATCAAATAAAAAATAAAAACCAACAAAAAAAAAACATTATTTCCACAAGCACATCTCACACCCTACGAAGGACTTTATCTATGTGAAAGATGTATGTGTTTGTAGATTGTTTTTTTCACAGATATAGAGCGGAAAATATCATGATGCCATTTCTCATCAATCGTCCCTAATTGGGATCTAGGAGGAAATGAGTTTACAACTGTTATAGTGGAACACACCTATTCTATAGTTAATAGACTTTCCCACCTATAATAAGTAGGAGTAGTAAGAGTCGCTCGATCGCTCTGAGTTGGTCTGAGTTCAGTCTGTAGTAGGTCGACAAGCTGATCGGTTGAACTCTCTGCCTTCGGGCGGGGAGGGAATCGAACGAGCCTACACCGAAGGGCGGAGTAAACCGACCCTGAACCCGTTTATACGGGTTAAAAGGGCATCCCACGTTAAACCGGCCTTGTGCCACATGACGCCCTCGTGGTGGGGGTGACTGAATATTGCTCAGTGGGTGGGTCAGTCAGTCGATTCCGGACGACCGTTAGTGGGAAACTAAAGTATCAGCGACCACAACTAGATTACTCTGCGTCATACCTATTATATGAAGTTCCTAACGTTTTGTATGTCGAACCTATTTTAGGACCAACTTAGTACAAATAAAGGCCTCCACTGTGAAACCACTCCACAACAACAAAAGAAATAAAAGGAAATAATAATAATAATGTGATGAATAGTATGTTTTCGCACGTCGGTGGTCACCAAATGATGAGGGTAGTAAGATGTTTTTCTTATACAAATTGGGTTTACTAAATGGCATAGTTCACTCACATACTCGTAGACGAAAAAATACATCACAGGAATAAAATACACACAAAGATAACAGTAAAGTCATTAAATTTTCCATTAATTTCATACTATTTATTGTGTGTACTTGTGGCTGAATTTTTGGTTACAAGTGTTTTATGGTTTCATGTAATAAAAGAAAGAAGTCACTTATTATTATACACCATAAAAATGAAAGAAATAGTGCGAAGAGTGTACTATATAAAGGTGTTACTAGTATTAAGAAATGATTTGAATTCTCAGAAAATAATTATGGTCTTTAACGGCATTGCTATCTTAGTGGTCCAATATATTTTCAACATCATGAAATGGACTCGAAATGATATCAGACGAAGAGATTCTAAGAAAAAAAAAAGCTTCTTTATAAGCATAACCTGCATCATTCAAAGGATGTTGTAGACCGTCTATACATACCCCGTGAAAAAGTTGGAAGAGGTCTTATTCAGTTAGAATTGTCATACAAGACAACAGCTATTGGCTTACTAACATACATGGAAACGATAAGGGACTGGATGATACAATTTGTCAAGCAACACGAAAGCAGAAATAAAACAAATAATATTCAATCATGATGAAGGTTGTAAATGCAAACGAGATTTACATTTAGTAGATTCTGCAGAAAACCGAAAACAGAAACCAAGAAGCAACAGTTGCATTAAAAGTTATGACAAAACAAAATCACGGATAAAGCTCTTGAACAGATGAAATTACGCTGGCAAAACAAACCTTCGCATGACCAATATCCAGAACGAGGCTAATAAAGCCGATGTTGATAAAGTTAGCACTCATTGATGGTTACGAGCATCTGGATTAAACGCTGAAACGGAAGGCTTTATTCTTGCAGCGCAATACCAGATTCTTTTCACCAAAGATTTTCAGGCAAATATAATACAAAATAATGTGGACACAAATTGCATGTTTTGTGCCAAACATCAGTAAGCCATAGACAATCTAAACGCAGGATTTGCTGTACTTGGACTAAATAAATATGAACATAATCAGGATAGAGTAGGACTTTGCTTAGACAGGATAATATGCAAACATTTTGGAAAAGATGTTAATAAATATTGATATGAACGTCACCCGGAACCGGTTACAGAAACAAAGATAATTTTATGCGATTACACCATCTTTACAGACTAGAAGAGTGAAGCAAATAGGCCGGGCATAACTGTCAAAGATCGAAAAAGAATTGCCTAATAATTGATATAAAAAAATCCAGGAGACTGTAACATAGCAACCGAGGAATTTGAAAAACTATCGAGGTATAAAAATCTGGAATTCGAAATAGAAGAAATGTGGAAATTGAAAAAAAAAAGATTAGTGCCAGTTTTAGTAGGTGCGCTTTTAATGATAAAAAAGGAACATAACAACACATTGAAAAAATTCTTGGCCATCCAAGCTTAAAAGAAATACACAAAAACGTTTTGATAAGTACAGCGTACACATTAAGAACGTCGTCCATGCAACGTTAGTGATGTTATAAGAATTATAAAAAAAATTAACTGAAATGTAAAAACAAAACGATTAATTCCAGCTGACTTAGTTTAGTAATGTGACCGTGCCTGTGTAAAACTGATATATAATAAATAATAAAATAAGAATAATAACAAATAATAATAGTGATGATAATAATAATAATAAGATGCATCATCCAAAGGCTTCTATAATGGACATACCCCGTAAAGAAGGTGGAAGAGGTCTTATTCTTCAGGTAATTGTCATACAAGACAACAACTATTGGCTTACTAACTAAACAAATAAATGACTGGATGATAAAATTAGTGAAACAACATGAAAACAGAAAGAAAAAAAATATTCAATAATAAAAGAAGTAAATACAAACAACATTTACATTTAGTAGATTCTGTAGTAAATCAAAACAGAAGCCAAGAACCAACTATTGCAGCAAAAGATATGAAAAAGAAAGCCAAGGATAAAGCCCTTGAACAGATGAAACAACGCTGGCAAGACAAACCTCTGCATGGCCAATATCCAGAACGTGCCAAATAAACCCAATGTTGATAAAAGTTAATACTCATCGATGGTTACGAGCATCTGGATTAAAGTCTGAAACTGAAGGCTTTATTCTTGCAGCCGTTTTCAGGCAAAATATCATACATAATAATGTGGATCCAAAATGCAGGTTCTGTGATGAAACAATAGACCATCTAATCTCAGGATGTTCTATATGAATGTTATAAAAAATAATAATAATAATTTGGAAAATGTAAAACACTGGTATGAACATCGGCCAGCGCCGGTTAAAAATAATTACCATCCATAGAAAAAATTGAAGCAAATCTTTGTCAAAAAAAACCAGAAAAGAAAAACTTGCCTACTACTTGATATGAAATGTCCAATTGTAACATAGCAACCAAGGAATTTGAAAAACTATCAAAATACAAAGACCTGGAATTGAAATAGAAAAAATGTGAAATTGAAAACAAGATAATAGGGTGCACTTGGAATTATAAAAAATGGAACAAAAACAACATTGAAAGAATCCCTAGAAACCCCAGCTTAAGAGACATACAGAAAATTGTGATAATAAGTACAGCAACAATACTAAGGATATGTAACGCTATTTCTTTCCACAGACTTAGTGGAGTGTGTCCATAGCAGAAATCGAATGATGATGATGATGATGATAATAATAATAATAATAATAATAATAATAATAAGAAGAAGAAGAAGAAAATGTGCCAGTATAGATCTATCAAATGGGTGTGATGATGGGTATATTAGGTTTGCTTATTTCTACCCTAGTGAAAATTTGTTGTTGTGCTGCTAAATAATAATAATAATAATGACAATTATTATTATTATTAGTAGTAGTATTGTTATTATTATTACAGCTATTAGATGAAACCTAACCTTGTGAATGTGATGGCATAATCTTTTAAGATCTTAGGAAAGTTGAAAAAAGAGCTACAATAATACCATTGGGGATTTGGACGTGGTGTAATGTTTAGAAATCTTATCTTAGATCAATTATGACATGGAGTAGGGAGGTTTATCCTCACTGGATGCTTCCATACATTCAACCTTGTGTCACATTTAGCTGCGCTTACTGACTCGTTAAACGAGTATCATATCTAGGCGACAACTGAAAGCAGATAGTTAAAATAATGAAAAAACTGCACAGAAATAGGTCGGAAACGAAAAAGAAATAAAGAAATACAAACTCCTTCAGAAAAGAAAAAAAAAGAAAATATTTTGGGAACACTGAATAATTCAACAAAAACGCAGAGACAAGTAGAATAAAAAGGAATATCCAAAGTCTTAAAAACTCAATAGAGTTACTTAAGAGAAAAACGATCGGCAAAGATCAAATAGACAATGGTCACTGGCTTCGCGGCATTTCGCAAAATCAGAATTTAATGTAGCTATATACATAGTCTTGAATAAGACAGAGAATTCATGGCAATACAAATGACATTGAGATAGAATGGTTTACAAGGGTTTTGTAAGAAAGAAAATTATGATTCTAAGACGTTTTCTTATGATGCCTATAATAACCTTTATATATATATATATATATATATATATATATATATATATTTTGGTTGGATAGATGTGTTTGTTTTATGACCCTGGGTTTCACGCTTTAGCGATCGTCGAACGTCTGAAGATCGCTAAACATGAAACCCAGGGTCTAAACTCACATCTATCCAACCAATTATTGTTAGCTCTATCTCTGATATTGACCACTTTCTAATAAGTACCGCGCATATAATATATCAATAATTATGCATACTTATATTTATTTATATTTATATACACTTTTCACACACACACACACACACACACACACACACACACATATATATATATATATATATATATATATATGCATAAACAGAACCATTCAGTATATGTACAACATGTAATGCCGCAGAAAATCCCATGTGCAAACATCGAAATGAATTCATTTTATCTTCAGCATATTATCTTCTGTCATCTTTAAATTTAAATAAGTTTAACATTAAAAAGAATGATAAAAGACTCAAGATGTATTCAGATATTGCCAACTATTTAGATAACATCTCAATTAAATATCTAAACGTCATTATATATTTTCAGTTTATAGGTGAATTTTATCAATACAATTTATTTATGTAAATGTTTAATTAACTGTAGAGTATTAATTACATTTACCGACTTGAATATTCGAGAATTTTCGTAAAAAATATGCGTTCTCCGACCGAAATCATGCCTAAATACCTATCTAATGTGCTATACTATTTAGCTACAGAGAAACGCCTGGTTAGATAAGTCCAAATTACTGTTTTGAAACACAAAATCGTCGACGATTTTCGTGATCGATCATTTTTTTCTAGCTTCTGTAGTCCTGTGGCAGATGGATTCTTCTCCACCCACTTCAAACCTTATCACACAGACGACATATTGTCATCTTTATCACAACAATATCACTATTAATATGGCAGATGTTTGGACGATATGCATTCCTTACTGCCATCTGCTCGGACATGTGCAGATAGGATCATCCATACCTTGTTCTCGGTGACAAATCATCGTCAATCGTTTTGCGTTGCTTTGATTAAAAAAAAATGTTTCCTTCATACAGCTTCTTCACTAGAATTCATACTTTGTGGAAACAAATCCTGACAGAAGGATTGCCGAACAATTAAAATCTTGGTTGCTTTAATCCAGGATCAACTGATATATAGTCTACCCGTTCTCTTAATACTCTCTTAGTCTCCCCTTACCGGTCCGTTACAATTTCACTCGGCAAAATCCTACCTTCAGTGCCCTTTGAGTGTTGTATTTTGGGGACAAACAATAAAAATGTAGAAAATGATAACAACACCAACACTAATAATCATAATATTTGCAAATATATGCGTTGCGGTACCAAGGGATAAGGTCACCATGGAGGCTGAACTGGCGAAAATACAGATGTACCAAAATATTTCAGATAAAATCAGAGAAATATAATAAGCAGCTGTTTAAGTTGTCCTGTTTACACAGTTGGGACGATTTCCAAATATCGTTCTCCAACGCATGAATCCTTGGGGATCGTTGACAATATTGGGAGAGTGCAAATGACAGTACTGCTTGGAACAGCTCACTAGTTGAAGAAAGCGCTTTGTCTCTAAGCGGAAAGTATAGCATATCATCATCAAACAAAATATCTAAGAGTCAGAAATAATAATAATAATAATAATAATAATAATAATAATAATTAACATTAATAATAATAATACACACTGACAGAACAATCAAAGCCAACCGCCCAGACATTGATAAGGCACTCCCTGCTGACTGCAATGTATCTTTGAAGATATTCAAAAAGCTGTCAAAATACAAGGACCTTGAAATAGAAATGTCGGAAATGTGGTATATGGGAACATCAACAATCCCTGTTGTAGTTGGAGCCCTAGGACTGGTTGGAAAGGATTGCAGTAGACTAATTGAAGGGATTCCTGGAAGTTCATGACTCAAGGAGATACAAAAAAGTTGTTCTGACAAGTACAGCCCACACATTACGAAGGGATTTATCTATGTAATTTTTTTTGTCAGTGGAAAGAGTCGTGATGCCATTTCTAGCCTTAGGCCCCTGGGCTGGACCTGGAAAGAAATGTGTAAACGTCAGAAATCAAAGAAAATAATAATAATAATAATAATAATAATTGCTATGAACACCATACCAGAGAACACCACCTAGACCCGGTTACAGAGATAGGACCTGTAACAATTTTATGGCACAACACAATACACACAGAAAGAACAATCAAAGCTAATCGCCCTGACATCGTTATTGGAGACCGCAAACAAAAAAAGCCTCCTCATTGACATGGAGTCCCTGTAGACTGCAATGTATCTTTGAAGATCTTCAAAAAGTTATAAAAATACAAGGACCTTGAAATCGAAATCTCAAAAGTGTTGCACATGCGACCATCAACAGTGCCTTTTGTAGTTGGAGCCCTCGGATTGTTTGGAAAAGATTCCAATAGACTCAATGAAGGGGATTCCGGGTAACCCATGCCCAAAAAGAATACAAAAAATGACTAAAGATTTATCTATATGAAACATGTGATTTTCTTTTAATTGCTAAGTGGAAAATGTCATGATGACATTTCTGACATTTGTTCTCTGGGCGGG
This sequence comes from Acanthosepion pharaonis, assembly GCA_903632075.3. NCBI lineage: Eukaryota > Metazoa > Mollusca > Cephalopoda > Sepiida > Sepiidae > Acanthosepion > Acanthosepion pharaonis. The sequence goes on along the minus strand of CAHIKZ030000243.1, from coordinate 1,669,664 downwards.
AGCCGGAAAGAAATGAGTACACACCGAAATCAATGGAAATAAAATAATAATAATGAACTACAGATTTAGACGTTGATACCAACAATATTAAAGAACCAGACGAAATTGCTACATACAAATAATTAAGAATTGATGAAGGAGACGGAATACAGCATTCAATTCTGAAGAAAAGAATATTATAGAAGTGTGCGTTTGATACTAGAAAGCGAATTTAATGGGGCCAGTAAAGTGAAGGCTATCGACACCTTAGCTATACCGTAGTAACGTACAACTTCAACGTTATTAAATAGAAGTTGAATGATATTAAAATATTGGATGCCAAATCAGATAAATGAGGAGGCACCATCAGAAATCAGACCTTCATAGGTTGTACGTACCAAGAGATTTAGGAAGCCGAAGTCAAAATCCAAATTGAACTGACACTAAAAACTACGACATTTTTTAAGTATACCTCAAAAAAACCAAAGTCCCTTTACTACAAACAGTAAAACACCAAATCACCTCCTCCAAACAAAGAAGCCGCAATCTTCAAGAAACAGTTTAATATACCTGAAATCTTACCAACAAAAACGGAACGAATATTATCTGTCAAACAAGTAAAACAGGATGCAAAACACCTTGCCCAAATGAAAATGTACACACTGGGAGGACAAGACGTTGCATGGCAAATACATAAAAAGAACGAAAGAAGCAGATGTGGACCAACAGAAAACACATCAGTGGCACAAGACTGAAACATAAGGCCTAATTACTGCAGCTCACAACCAAAGCCTCGCAACCAGATCCCATCACTGTCACATAATCAAAGATAAAACTAATCCGAAATGCAGGATCTGCGAAAAATGTGATGACACTCTATACCTTATTATCTCAGGATATCCAGAATTAGCAAAGAATGAATATTCTCACAGGAATGAGAAGGTAGTGACATATATTCACTTGAATACATGCAAGAAGCACACAATCTAAACCCCTGAGAGATGTTATGAGCACCAACCAAACACAGTTAACGAAAGTAACGATGCAAATATCCACTCGGAAATGCCAATTCAAAATGACAAGGAAATAAAAGCCAACTGACCAGATATTATCATAAATGACAAAAAAATTAAGGAAGTGTATGCTTATTGACGTAGCAGTATTATTTAAGAGTAACACCTCCATGACAATTATCAAGAAATTGTCCCAATACAAGGGCATGGAGACCGGGATTAACAGAATGGGGGTGAGAATTAAGACTGACTCTGTATGAATAGTAATCAGATGTCTAGGCCACGTGAGAAAAAATGGACAATTTTAGTAAAAGTCTCCCGGGTAACATCAACATACAAGTTGCCCAGATAAACGCCCTCATATACTAAGAAAAGTGCTATCAATTCGATGACAGTTTTCCTATATGTGACGTCCCCCCCCCGGTGTCGCCGCTCCAAACGTGACGTCCGCCTGTCTGCGTCAGTCGTGCTATCCTGTCTTGTGACGACCAATTGGCTTCGTATTGGTCGCGGCACCCAAATGTGACGTTCTAACCTTTTGGTGATTCGGATGGGAATCTGGTTAGATTCGATATCAGCCTCTTCGTTTCCAGCTCGCTTCCAACGTCTGGTTACCGAAGTAACTGCTTTGATTTCTAGTCTAACCTACCCACGTTGTGAATTGATCTAAGCAGACGAAATCGATCAGTCGCTGGGTCGTACTGCAAGTCGAGTTCGAACAAGGGCGATATCGCACAAGTATGTGTAAAAGAAAAGAAAATTAATAACTCGAAAAGTTCAAATGTGTTAAAAAAAGGATAACAATATTTTATATCTGGTTGCTGAATATAGGACTACGTTTTCTTCTCAAACCCGGTATATGGATTCGTGACACTTTGTGTTTGTTAGGCGAGTCTTAACATCTTAAGATGTTTGTTCTTTTAAGAAACAGGTTCTTGGTGTGTCTTCAGGCGAAATTCGTAAAACTTGTTTTGGTGGTGAGTCTAAGTCGTTCTTCAAAAATAAATTGTTCTTGATTAGAAGATGAGTTCGGAATTTGCATGGAATCTTTGTCAGCTCTGCGAGGAGGGTGCAACTTCAACTGCGAACTTCGAACTTAACTACGTCTCAACTGGAACTGTAACTGAAAAACTGATTTTCGCTCGCTGCGACTTTGCTTATATGGACGCCGACCAAAACCGGGGTGGGCTTGTCGGGGTTTGAGGTTCCTTGATAATTCCAAACCCACAATCCACTTCTTTGTTTTCGGTCAGGAAAATTTTATTAATTTCCATTTTTGGAAGTCTCTTTGTCCTCCCACCTTCTTCTGTTCTCATATTGGTATCTCACCATGCCCTCAGATGGTGTCAACGGGTTTACCCTCTCTCTGACAGTGGCATTTCACACCTATCTCCTCAATGGGTGCCAGCAGGCCTCCCCTCCTGCCTCACATGATCACCTCCGCCTAATAATCCTGCCACCACTCAGCCAATGGGCGCTCAGCAGCGTGGGTGTGGCTAGACTAGCCTCGGTTTAAAAAAATCTTGCTCAAAGAAAAAAATTATCTCCCTTTCTCTTTTTTTTCTTTCTCTTTCTTTCCTTCTGCCTGACAACGAACCCTTGGTCTCTTATCTTACCCAAATGTCACTTGGACTTTATCACCCGGTGCCTTCGCCAAACATGTGGGTGGTCAATTAGACGTATTTGCATTCTTGGTGCCAATTTCTGATCCGATAAAATAGTTTCGCTGCCATAGCCGAATTTCAACACAAAACAGATGCCTTTTTCAAACGACTTTCCCTTAGATAACCAATGGTTTGGTCCTTTGTTTTGGCAACCCTTGTGTGGTCAACGGACATTTTTGTTTCTCGGTCAGCGGATGACCTATTTAATTTTTATCTCTTTAGAATTCTGTGGGAGGTCTCAAATGGGCATTGCTGCGACACAGTTAAATGTTTATCTATTTAGAATTCTGTCTCTGAGGTTATTTGGACAACCTGGAATTTCCACCCGCCCTGCAACCTAAATCAGATTAATTCCAGTATCTTCTTTTTTTCCTTCTCGACAATGGGAAATAAAAATTTTACCACTTTTCCTTGTCAGAAAAATAACACCGCTTTCTTTCGTGATGGCTTCTTATCACCTAATTTTAATTCTCGCCGTTTTTTTTTCCTTTTTCTTTTCTCCTTCTAGCAACCCTAAATGGTGTCACATATAGGACCTAAAGAAGATAGTTTGGACACAGCTCTACAGGATACAAAGCAGCAAATATACACACACAAATGAGGATGATAATAAGTTAAAATTTAGGATTCGTTGATTATGCGTTCTGAAGAAATAATATGATCGATAGTCAATTGGTTTTACACGGTCCTGATCGTTCGACTGCGGCATAAAATCTGACTGAGAAAAATGAATGATATAGAAAACTGCAAATTATAATTTACACTGAAAAACGTTTTCTTATGGAAGACCAAGGTTTCTGGAAGTGAGTGTGTTGATCAAATTATTGCAAAACATTACTAAATACTGAAAGTTTGAGATTGTAATTCAGGAAATGTGTCATCTGTAAATAATAAAATAAAACACTGTGATCTGTGTTTTAGGATCTATTGCAAAAAATATATATAAGCATACATCTACTAATTACATAGTGAGCTAAATGTAGACAAAATGACGAAAATTTCATTGGTGAGAACTTTTTAGGTTTTTAGAAAAATACAATCAACTTGGTTATTTTTCAAGATTATTTTTTGATGCGATTTCAAAATTGTCTCTGATATTTCATTCAATATTTTGAATTTTAAAATATTACAAATAATTCATATTTTTAACAATGATTAAGTTTTCATTATTTTTGCTTCTTTTAACATTTCATAAAACAGAATTTAAGCTGTCAGAATATTAATTATTATTTTTATTTTATTTGAGCCTTTTGTCATTTTTTGTGTTTTTACCCGGCTATTTACACCTCATAAAGCAAAGATATTGCTATCAGTTATGGTTTGTAATCCATAAGTTGTTCAGGTTTCTATTTAAAATATTGGAGCGGCTCCTACAACAACCCGATTGCTCACAAAAAAACAACAGCAACATTAATAATAATAATAATAATAATAATAATAATAATAATAATAATAATCTGCAACTTCTACGGGAATGAAACTGAAAGAAAATGGTATGAACACCACCCAGACCCGGTTACGGAGATAGAAACTATTGCAATTCTATGGGACTACACAATACACACTGACAGAACAATCAAAGCCAACCGCCCAGACATTGTTATTAAAGACCACAAACAAAAAAAGTGCCTTCTTATTGATAAGGCAGTCCCCGCTGACTGCAAAATATCTTTGAAGATATTCAAAAAGTTGTCAAAATACAAGGGCCATGAAATAGAAATCTCGAAAATGTGGCTTTTGGAACATCAACAATCCCTGTTGTAGTAGGAGCCCTAGGGCTGGTTGGAAAAGATTGCAGTAGACTAATTGAAGGGATTCCTGGAAATCCATGCCTCAAGGAGATATAAAAAAATTGTTCTGACAATAATAATAGTAGTAGTAGTAGTAGTAGTAGTAGTAGTTGTAGTAGTAGTAGTAGTAGTAGTAATAATAATAATATTAAAATGTAGCACATGAAGACCTCAATAATTGCAGTTGTATTTGATGCACTCGGATTGATTGGAAAATTTCCGATAGACTCATGAAATGTTTTCCTGGTAGCCCTTGCCTTAAAGAAATGCAAAAAATCATACTCACAAGTACAGCTCACAAATTACGAAGAGCTTTGCAAATTGTGTGTGTTTTTTTTTTCTTTCTTTTTTTAAAAAAAAATGATCAATGGAAAATATTATGAAGTCATTTTAACCTTTGGTTTTTGGTTGAGATCAGGAAGGAAATGTGTATACAACACATATGCAAGAAATAATAATAATAATAATAATAATAATCAATAGAAATCTAAAGAATGTGTTATATGGGAACATCAACACTCCCTGTTGTAGTTGGACCCCTAAAACTGGTTGGAAAAGATTGCAGTTGACTAATTGAAGGGATTCCTGGAAGTCCATGCCTCAAGGAGATACAAAAAATTGTTCTGAAAAGTACAGCCCACACTTTACGATGGGATTTATCTATGTATTTTTTTTTTTGTCAGTGGAAACTGTCATGATGCCATTTCTAACCTTAGGTCCCTGGGCGGGACCCAGAAAGAAATGTGTAAACGCCAGAAATCAAAGAAAAAAATAATAATAATAAAAATAATAATAATAATATTAATAAAAATAATAATAATAATAATAATAATAAGAAGAAGAAGAAGAAGAAGAAGAAGAAGAAAAAAGAAGAAGGAGAACAAAGTTGAGCATATTGATCTTTATAGTTATGTTTTCGAATAATAAGAATAATAATGATAATAATAATATTAGAATTTATATTAAATCAGAATGTTGAAATTAAATCGATTTATCAGTTCCTCATACATCACACTTCCTCTCAGTTATTCTTGTTCATTTCTCCATTTTGAGCTAAAAGCTACTGTCACTTATTATATGATTCATTTTAATATCATTATCGTGGCCATCGAATACTCTCCTACCCTGCATAAGAGTTGCTTTATAATTGGCGCGAAAACATTGTTCTGAGACGCCTCTTCAGTTTTCCATTTTTGTTTTCTCTTTTCATAACTTTTCAGACATAAAATCTTCAATTTCACATGTGAAATGTCCGTAAATTTGTTTGCCCCCTGATTTTATTATTGTAATTCGGGGATTTTTTCTATTCATTTGCCTCTTACTTCGCTTAGGTGTGTGAAAAATTAACCAAGTTATTTTTGTTAGTGTTCAGTCTTCACCTTTCAAAAATGTAAGTATTATCATTTTCCCTTACATAATACTTATCCTTTATCATTTTTTATATGGACAGCCCTTGTTCTTTTACTTAATATAATCTTTGGTGATTGCAAGACAGTTTCCTTAGTCAACTGCGTCAACCGAATCTTATCCTAAGCTTCCCAATGGGAGTTGGATTACTGAATTATAAGTAGGGAAGAAATAAGTAAAATAATAATAATTGTAATAATAATTAATGTATGAAAAAGTTTGGCACTGCCATAAACAGACAAAAAGTAATTATATTATTACCACTCATGGTGATAATAAAAAGAAAAAACTGAAGAACAAGCCAGATAACCGGTTTCGAACCTCGCTCCACAGAGATAAATCGAGGTTAATAAAGAAAATTTTTAAAAAAAAAAAAATTGACAAAGCGTTTGGTTTGGTTTGGTTTATTTTGTTTTACAGCATATAAACCTCAATGGGTTATTTAAAGCCGACAACATTTTTAGGACAGATTCGTATGAATACAAAATGCAATCTTTGGTTTAGATTGGTTTGGTCTATTTTCATTTACGACATATCAACCTCAATGGGTTATTTAAAGCTGACAAAACTTTTTCTTGCTGGTAATATTTTGTTTTGTCAAAAATCTGTTTCTGGTAATATATTTCCTTCCAAACTGTATTGCTAGTAATCATTTTTTTTCAAAAAGTATTTCCTGTAATAGTTAACTATTTGCCCATAGCTGAGACCCTAACAGGTGCTACCACCCCGGGTCAGGGTGAACCTGAGAACACCAGCATTTAAGAGGTGGTTTCACGCTTCTCAAAACCTCCTGATCAGAGGCCTTGCTGCTGGATGTAGTTTAACGTCTTACCCAGAACGCGGATGTAGTTTAAGGTCTTACACAGGACGCGGACAAAGTGTATTGGGGTGATAAAGTTTGTGCAATATGATTCAATGTCACAAATAATTACTTGTTTCTTTGTATACCGTTTTCTTTCAGAATATGAACGATTATTTCTCTACTCAAATTCCTATCCTCAATATATATATATATATATATATATATATATATATATATATATATATCCTCACTAACCCTGGCCGTTCTTGTTCCACCTTCATTTACATACATTGCAATGCTCAATGTTTCCTTTTAGTCCTTTCACTTTCATTATGTCCCGTAAGTGTTAATCTCACTAAACTCATTTTCTTTCTTATGTCCACCAGAAATTTTAACTCTCTCTGATTCTTCTCCGTTTTGTTCCGATTACGTTTAAACTTTCACATTTCTCACATGTTCCGTTCATGTTATTCTGAGCATGATTCTTTCGAACAAACTCTGACTTCAGAGTCTGTCTATATTTTTGAGATGAGGTATTATGTAAATTATTTACATTATTCGGACTATTGTCCTCATCTTTGTCGACATATTTATCACAACGTTTCGGCCGTTGTACGCTCTGGCCTTCTTCAGGTGATTGGTATGTCGAACTCAAGGACACATGGCACAGTGGATAAAGGTGTTGGTTAGATCCAGTGATAGGACCCAAAGAGTGTGAGTTCAATACCCGTTTAAATCAGTGGAGAACTTGGAGAGGGAGGTAACTGATAACTGACATCCATCAAACATGGCACGTGGAACTAGAACAGTCTACGCCGGTGAGCGAAATAAAGGAAATAAGTTCGAAATAAAGAAAATAAGTTCGACATTCCAACCATCTGAAGATGGCCGGAGCGTACAACGGCCGAAACGTTGTGATAAATATGGCGACAAAGATGAAGACAATAGTCCGAATAATGTAAAAAACGAACCTCTCACTTCGTTTAAGTTTACTCTTTCTGTGTAAGCATATTCTCCAGAATTCACTGAGATACCGAAATATAGTTATGACAGCAATACTAGTTCTTTGTTTCTCACGAAATTTTAATATTTCTTATTATTTTGTTTAGGTTTTTGACGGCAGCTTTCGTAGTGACAATTTGTGTCCCTGTTTGATTCTGCAAATTATATCTCGAATCTTCGACTCTCACTTTTGCTAATTGCCTAACACTCCGTCTTGCATTTTATTGTCAGCAGTTTTTCCAAATTTATCTACTGCGTTGTCTCGGAATTTTCTCACCAGTTTTCTTTATGCGTCTCCAATCAAGACGGTGTCATGTGCGTATCTTAAGCTTTTCGGATTGTGCACTGCAAATTCATTGTAATACTAAATGATAAATAAACTGGATATTGCAATAATGGCGCCACAGATTGAGGTCATTGTTAAGTTGAAAGCCAAACTCTGGAATGCCTATTTATAACGGTGAAACTCTTTCTGAATTTGCTAGAGTGACTCAACTCAGTTCGACTGTGCTCAAAAACTCTCGTAAAACTTGCTGGTATCTCAACCGCATGCGTTTAAGTGTACTATTATATTGGCATCTAGTTCTTATCGATTTACAGTTGAAAGAGATAAATGTAACTCTAAGTTCTATTTTGATAGTATATTTTCCTGCATATCTTGACTGTGTATAATTCTTCCACTTTCTTGTTTCCCTCCCAAATACTATATTCCAAATATAAACGCTAGGGCATTCGCCATTTTCTGACTTCCTGAAACCTGTTCGTTTATTGTCCTTTCTCAATACTAAACTCTGTTCCTTCTCTTTTACGCTTTGTAATCCATTGCTTATTAGTGAGATTATCGCCTTGCTTGGGGGATGATCTAAAAAGAAGATGAGCTAAATATGTTAAATGCTTAAATAATTACAAGTCTGTTTATATGATAAAAACAATTTTAGGAACCAGTCGACATTCATTGACCGAGCAGCCAACCATCGGTTGAAATATAGCAAATCTTTGTATTGAAATTTTTTTTTTTTCAGGAAAACGGGTTTCTCACGTTCAATATCTTTTATCAATATTCTTAGAGGTTCCTCCCAAACATTTTGTTTCAAAGAGAATTTAATGTTTATATCTCCATCATATTGTTATCTTCCAGTCGAGCAACATATGGTATATAGTTTATTTCTTGCTGGTGTTAAAATCTTGGATGATTCTGTTACTTGGCAAAGTACTTTTGTAAGTGATTCTTTTACGCAAGTCCATTTGATTCGAAAATGATGTTCATTGATATGAGGTACATGCCTAATTTTTCTGAAGGCAACATTAACCATCGCTCTGATAAAAAGGTTCCATACAGCAGACCGTTTAGAGATTTATGAATGGGATTGGTTTCGTTATATATATATATATATATATATATATATATATATATATATATATATATATATATATATATATAAAAAGAGAACCACAAACTTTTTTGGTTGTAATGTGGATTATTTTTTTAAATATATTATGCCTTTTTTTCTATAATTTTGCTACACGAGTTTCCGGTCTCACGACCTTCCACAGGCAAAGCGGGGGGATTTCCACATATTATTAAAGATAAGATATTTTTTTTTTTTTGTTATTGGCATTCTTATGTTTCAATGATCTAAGAACCCATAGGTCTCATTAAAAGAGAAGCCTGCTGATAAATCCTTCACCAATTGGTCTTTTCTCGGAACAATCTTAATTGTTTTATAACCCTTTACGCAGAACACTTTCTCACTGCCAATTCAGCCAGATATTAGGGTCATTAAAACAAAAAAACAGAATATCTCACATCGAGAATATTTAACGTCGAAAAACATGAAAAAAATAACTTATTTTTAATAAAACGTGGAAATCCCCACGCTTTTCCTGATGAAGGTCGCGAGACCGGAAACATGTGTAACAAAATTATGGAAAAGAAAGTATAATATATTTTTTTAAATCCACATTACAACCAAAAACGTTTTTCGGTTCCTCTCTTTTTTTAATATA